>ML808383.1:191604-210597 GCA_009831015.1 Picea engelmannii | reverse complement strand
AATCACTGAAGTAATGAAGTCCCAATAAATTGAGGGTTAACTTTTGTGCACCTTCTCTAGATTTGATGGTTGTGATGGACCTGTCTTCTTTCAAAAAAGTACAAAGGCCCAACTTTAAACTTTGTGGTCCAATACCATGGTTTTCGTGGTTTATCAAACTGTTATACCTCCTGAGCTTCTGAACATAGCCAAGGTGTTTCCTCATCACCCTCCTGGAACTTTGTATTTTTAATTATCTGAAAATTTTTCTTCAAAAATAACTTATATGACCTAATTCAGGGTCAGTGTCGAAAACTGGGCTCTGATACCAGATCGTAACGTACCCAACCATCCTAGGGTCGGGCATGCTACCAAAAAATATCTACTCTGTTCAAACTCTGATATATATATAATGAAAATTTAACATATGTAGACATTTTTCTCATACACAGAATCATGCAGAAGTGACAATAAGCACATACATGCAATAAACACAAGACATTTTGATAAACTTCATACATGTACTTAAACACAACATGCAAAATTAGTATAGAATTGGTACTTATATTTGTATGAAAGCCACTGACTGCATGTAGACCTTCCATGAATTCCCAATCTTATACCATGCTTCTCCAAGCTATCAGCAATGGGTCACCCCCACGCTGGGACTAAACTCCACCGAGGGTAAAGGAAATCCGAGGATAGGCCGAGACTATGGAAATTTTCACAATGCAACAAGAAGGATTCCCTCAAGGGATCCTACTTATGCCCACCTCTCATAGAATCTCATACCCCACATGCCTATTCCATCCTGAGAATATACACCTTCACTCTCCCATAATCCATTGACTACTCCACTTCCCTTCCAGGGCTTCAGCAATAGATTGGATCAGGAATTATCATATCTCTGTAGCTGTTGTTGGACTCCCTCCAGAAGAAATCATTTCCCCCAAAATATCTCTAACCTGGAGAGAGTTTCTCACAGGCCTAACAACTTGCTTCTTCAATCCAAGGTCCTGACAACCTGCTTCTTCAATCCATGGGCCTGAAAACCCACTTCTTCAAAACCACAAGCCTGACAACCTGCTTCTTTTATCCAACTCCTAAGTCAAACGGGTAACCATAGTAGAAAAATATGGTAAGGCAGGGTACAGGCTCAACAAAAATACCAATGTGCACAAGTTACAGAGGTTCACGATAGAAAAGGGTTCAGAAATGGAGAAAAATGGATGACTTTGTTCATGCTCAGTGCGTGAGTGGATGGGGGGGCTGCAAGCATGGTGAACTCATGAGGAACGATGGAAAGAATCATGAGAGAACCCCCACAATGATGGATTTTCCCACATAAATATGCATGCGCCTAGGTTGACACTTTGCTCTCTTGGGAGCTTGTTCCTCTCCACATGGATTTCGTTCCTTTCCCCAAAGGAACTTAGGATAATTGGGTTTATTTCCCAAGCCTTAGTATTTTAGGAAAATACATTATAATATTCCCTTGGGTTATGCCCTCAAGCTTAGCCTCTTTTTCCTAGCCTCCCATCTCGTTCCCTTTCCTTTCCCAGTGGAGCTTAGTCCCACATAACTCTTTCTTCATGGTTGGCCTACACGTAGTGATGTATTTTTATTAATGATATGCATAATTACATATACAAAAATAGGCTCGTTTCCCTTAGCATCTAGGCTCTCCATCTTAATAACCACATAATCCTCCCAGCTTATAAACACTTGGCTCACCGGCCTATAAACATAATTAAACATCATTACAAGTCAACAAGGGATCGGCCTTGGGGTATTACATACCAAAACTCTAATGGAGCAGGTGAAAAAATGCATAAATACAATTCATATTTGCACCTGGGTAAGATGTGAACATAAGGATTCATGGGTAATATTCAAATGGCCATAATTTTCTGCTCAAGACTCATAATTGACCAAGAAAGAAGTCATTGGAAAGGTATTGAAATGAGGATTCCACATCATCATCCATAATTGTGAGATGGATAACATAATTCATAGGAATTCAAAAGAAAATTGGTGGTAACCATGAAGGGGAAAAATTGTGCATATGTTACCAGAATTGTATATTGTGGCTTTATGCTTCTTGTAACCATAATTTTTCAAGTTGTTATATTTTATAATAAATTTATTGCAAGAATAGATTAAGGTTGATGATAAATCATGGACAATTTCCCTTATCAAAGTGGTATCTTCAGGTATGAGTAACAGGGTAGGTTTAGTTCTTCAAAATGTGGAATAATTTCTTGAGGAAGATACCAACTGAAAATGTCTATACTCAGAGTAATGGGTATACATAAAGCTGATACCATGGAAGTGTGGAGAGATGTTTTTTTTTCATAAAAGGTGAGTGGGTTGAAATTTGGTTAAAGATAAGCAGAGGTACTCAAGGCAAGAGTGCTATGAAAAAAAAAAATCATAAGATGATCAAAAGCCAAGACTACGAAATATTAAGCTATGAATATAGATGAAACCATGAAGGCTTTGGAAGCCAAGAAAAGAAAACTTATGGGTGAAGGAAAATACTACAAGAAATCCATTGATTCTAATTAGAGTGAAATCAAGGAACAATAAGGAAATATTTATTGGTTGAAGTGGTGCAAATCAATTCACCATAAAGGGTATCAATGTACATATAAGATAATACATTGTGGGAAGCATTGTTCTCAAAAGAATTCTCTCTCATGATGCTAGTTTCTAATAAAGAAATAAAAGGGGAGTACTTGGAGATAAAGGACACATTTTCAAGGATTAGTCCTACAGTTTTGGGATAACACCCCCATGATGGTTATCATAATAGCGTAGTGGAAGCATGGTTGTATGATAGAACTTCATGGGTGAAGCAATAAAGGTGTGTAAATACTAAAGAAGTGTCAACAGGTGCATCAACAATGCATTATGTGAAGGTTATATTTAGAAGGATGAAATCAGAGTTCTGGGAGAGGAATTCCATAAATTCAGTGAATTCCAAAAGTGGGTAAAGTCCTTGAACAATTGGAGAAGAAGACATACGTGCTTCAATATGGCATGATGGAAGTTGACTATGCAAGTCAGGATGAAATCAGATGGTCAGGACATGAGAAATTAATGATTCAAGCAATTCCAAGTGTTTATATGTTCATTCAAGTAAATGCTAAATAAATTTGTTTCAATAAAGAAATTGGTTTTAAATATCCAAAATTAATTAGAGAGCATGGATGGAAATGTATTTTGGTCACATAGGAGTTGGATCAGAGGGATCCAAGTAACAGTGGTTGAAAATTAATATCAACATAATATATGGCTACAAGTGTACAAAGTAGATAAGAAAGGTGAGGATGGAAAAGTACTCAATATAGAGAAAAATCATGCACATTGTTTTCTTTTGTAAGAACACAACAGATTCAGGAATCCAGGAAGAATAGAGGTCTTCTAGGAATAAAAAAAAATGATACAGGGAGAAAGAGGTTGTTGCAAATACTGTAGCAATAATTATGTTATGTTTTGTTGGAGAGCCATACATAGTATAGGAAATTGACATGAAAATTCATTTAGGATCATGCTAATGATGCATTATTAGTGCATACAAATATGAATTGATGAATGCCAATTTGTTAATATACATATATAACATAATACAACTAGGATTAGTCTATTGATACATATATATTAATAATGAAAGCTACTAATGGTGGTTGTTGTACCAGGAAAGAGAGAATTCTTGCATGTTTGCAAGTGTTTCTACTAATGTTGTTGCATATAGAAGGAAGAAACATAAAGATAAAGAGTGGATTATAAGGCTTATAATAGAAGCATCAAAGATTCTATTGTTATTAACTATCCAGGTAGCATTAAACTCATTTAATGGCAGCTATGTAGGCATGAGTTTTATGTACTCTTATTGCATAATTGATGAAGGGAATTTAGGTAAGAATTTCCTCGTCCAGTTTTACTTTATAAAAGCACATTATTATATTAGTTGAATGCATTAATGTGAACAAAATACCACTAGGTGTGATAAAGGTTGGAGGTTTGTAATTATAAAATCTTTATAGATTTTGGAATGCATACACTGACATAGAGGCATTTCCTATTAATTGGTAATGAGATAATAACCTCATCCAAAAAAATATGAACCTATTATAGGAATGGATTCCAAAAATGCTAGTCATGTATGAGACCATGACATGATTGATTATGGCAAGGTTTGGTTATGAAAAGGCTATGTACCACACAAATATCCAATGAAATTCCTACTTCTAAATAATATTTGGACTGAAACCTTTTTTCTAACACTAATGATCACCACATAATTATATTCTTGGTGAAGTGTTCGAGTCGAAAAGGAAGGAATCCAAATAGTTGAGTAGGAAATAGGAAGTGTATGGATAATGTATCAAGGCATTGGCCTGACTTACAATTTACCAATGGAAAATACATGACTTAGATACAAAACATTATGAAAATCAATGGGAAGATGCATTGAATAGATATGCATTGAAAGTTGCACTTATGCAGGATAAAATTGTTATGCTTGAGTGCATTGTTGAATACATTTTTGTGAATGCATGCATACATGACATATAATGGAAATGATGATGCTAACAACTGAAATTTTATAATTATTACTAACTCATGGAATTGAGGACATTCAAGGGCTATTAGACATTGCAACATGAAATTTTCAAGTTAAGTAGTCACATGAGCATTGACTATAGGAATTTTATGTTCAATAAATAGAGTAATAATGGATATAAAAAGAAAAGCATAATTGTTTAACATGCACCTTCAGAGAATGATAATTTCATTATATTAAATAAATAATTTGATGGTTGTGATTGAATTGTTAAGTTTAGACAATTCTGAAATCACTTGTGAACCTTTGCAAGTATTACAATAGAATTGTATGGTGCATGAAATAGTAATCACCTGTTTGGTTGAATGCAAGATGGAAAGATTGCAGGAAAAATGTTCTCAAATGTGGCATTTCTGAAATCCATAAGAAAGACTAATTATTGTTGTTGCAACAACCAAGAAAATTATGAGAGGGAATCTCATACTTGGGGAAAATTTGAATTTACTTATGAAATAAATTTTAATTTCTAAATGATTTTTTTATAATATTCTCTCATAATGATTGTATGTGTGATAGAGATGAGATAATATTTGTTAAAAGTTGGAATGCTTGGAATGAAAAATTGTTTTTGGAGACACTGGAGCCCTATAAATGTAAAACCTTGGTGGGTTTCTAGTATTGAGTCAGCGCTCTCCTTGTGTGTGAAATCCTTGGCAAGATGGATTGCTAAGGGAATGCGTAGCAGTGAAGAGATACTTGATCCTGGAAGGGTGAGTGCAACAAGGAAGAGACAACTCAAGAATGATTATGTCATGGTAGTTTTCATAATGAGGGTGTGCCAAATGGAATAATGAGTTGAATTCTTTCATGAAGAAGCTCTATAGAATAAAGAAAATGCATTATAGTTGTGGTATGAATACATGAATTGGTGCTTGAAAGAAGAGCACTAGGTGGATAACAAGCTTCATTAGAAAAAGCATGGAACTTTTTGAGAAATTTTGAATTGTACATGGCATATAATGCACTGAGGAAAATGCATAAATAAGGGGGAGGGGAATGTAATACCCCTAGGCTGAACCCCAATTGTAATTGTAAATGTAAATTACACATACAAGTTGGTGAGTTGATGATGCAAGGTCTTTGGTTTGGTTTTTCTCCCATTGAGTCATTGCATGGTAATCTCATACCAAATAAGTGCGAACAAGTATAATGTATCGCACACATGTGTAAGTGTGCATAGATGGAACACCAAAAGAAGAGTGCACACATCCCATAGTTTCATGCACATCGAACTTAGCATGCAGTCTTGAGGCTAGGGAACCTTTATATATATGTTGTGTTTTATAGGCTCATGAACTAGGTTATTACAGGCTAGAATTCTTATATGATTATCAGGCCAGAGAGCCTAGATGCTAAAGGCCAACGTGCCTGTATTGTAAGTGTTATTCATATTAATATTATTAATAAAGTACACCACTGCATGCATACCTAGAAAACAAAAGAGATGGGGAGATAACTCCACTAGAAAGGGGTAAGGGGGCTGAGAGTCTAGGAAAATGGGATAAGCTAGGGGATTAATCCTAATGGAACATATTATTAATATTCCTAAAAGGATCAAATATGGATATAAATTTATATATCCTAAGTTTCTAAAGGGGGCACAAGAGAGTCCCTTGGGTGCCATGTGTCAAAAAAGGCACATGCATATATATAATAGGGAGATTCAGAGTATTTCCCATCATTCTTCTATTATTCACTAAGGATTTACTACCATCCACTCATCCATTCTCATATCCGTAGATGTACCTGGTTTGACTGCAGGTTCAAGGGGCGGGTTGTCAAGCCCATGGTCGAAGAGGGGGTTTGTCAAGCCTATGGTCGAAGAATCGAGTTGTTAGGCCCGTAGGTATTTCTCTCCTGGTGAGAGATTTTCTATGCTGAAGAAGTGGGTTTTCAAGACCGTGAGTAGTTTCTCTCGGAGATAAACTACTCGAAATTGTTCCCTAGTGCATTGTGCAATAACTACAGGGCTATGATAATTCCTTTTCAACTTGTTTCTAAAGCCCAAAAAGGGAAGTGGGTTAGTCAAGTTATTGTTGGGCAGAGAAGGGGCACACTTCCTGGGGTGGGACAGGCATGTGGGGAATGAGATATTGTAGGATAATTGTAGCAGTTGGGAACCTTTGAATAAGCAATCATGTTTCTTGTCGGACCTTATACTAGCTTAGTATTTCCTTTTCCCTGGTATGGTTTAGCCCCAAATCGGGGGTGACCCACTGCTAAGATTACGAACAGTGTGGTCTATGGCTGAGAGGAACGTGGAAGGTCTGCATGCACTTGGTTTTTATTTCATGAGATAAGTGTCTTTGATGTGCTTATTTAAATTTATGTGTGCATACAATTATAATTTTCTATTAAGGAATATATGTTATTTAATTATATAAATGAATTATTATTGTTGCATGTATATTGGTATTATTTCTGCTTAACTTTGTTCATATTCATAATTCAATATTTAATTTAATGGTATCAAAATTTAGAATTTTCGTGTGGCATAGCCCGGTTGGTGGTTGGGGATGCTACATCATGCACCTCATACATGTACCAATCATATGCCTCACACCATGCACCAAATATGTGCCCCAAACATATACTAATTCCTCAACAAGATACCAAAGGCATGACCATCACATCATCAACAAGTAACCAAGATGTACCTCAAACCATGTGCCTCAATCATGTGCCAGCATCCATAAACCATGTACGAAGAGATACCATCAAACATGTTCCATATCACTCATATAGCATACAACAAACCATATGCCAAGTATCCAAGATGTGCCTCTAACAATGTATCATACCATCACCAAGGTGTACCATGCACAATCCCTACCATGGAATGCCTCAAGCATGTGACATAAAAAACATAATCATAAGCCTCAAAACTAACAAATAAACATACCTTTGATCATGTAGTGATCCCCGTTGTTCCATAGTTTATACTTATAGCTTAAAAGTATAAAGTCTAGGCATCCAAAAAAGAGGGTGTATGATATAAAAAAAAGGAAAAAACAACTCTTAGGGGAAAGGGAGATATGGATGATTTCTAAGTTGTCGTTGTCTAGCTTCCAATTGTTCCTAGATGCTAATGTCTTGCTCAATGTCTGCCCATGAACATTCAAGTTCAACCCAGGTGGTAGCAGTTTTTAGGATGGTGTTAAAAAGGGTTAAATCGATACTGGTTTGGTCTATAAGACCAGATTCGATATTGGGTTGTCTCGTTACAAGTACTGTCATAGAGGACAAAGAGTTTTAAATATTTGTTTCTTTTTAGGTTGCTGTTTATTTTTTAGATTATGTAAGAAAAATTCCCAACTTTTGAATTAATCGTATAACAAAATCAAAGGCCATTTCCTGTATCTAAGTTAAACTGAAAATCATGCATTAAATGAAAGAAAACATAAAGTTATGGAACAATGGGAGGCATCAACCAAGGAAGAATCTCACTTTGTGGCAGAAGAAGAAAATAGACAAGAAAAACTTTAATGAAGCATAAGATATAGAAATCTAAATAATTCATAGGTCTTGTACCTGCTGATAGACGATACAAAGGAAAAACTGTAAACGATTAGATGACTAAAATAATCAATCACTACAGTAGAGGTTGTACTAAATTGCAGCTAAGCGTTCATCAAAGATACATAATAAATTATGTTAAATATGAAATAACAGAGGAACACAACTCAAACTTGACGAGATCTGGAGTCTTCGATTTTCATTTGTATTAATTATGGAAAATGAAAAATTTCTCTGCTACAATCGGCCAAGGAAAAATCTCCCTGGTTCCACTTTCAAAATTGTATTTATACAAAGAAAATCATCAACCCTAGACGGTTGGTATTCTCCTAATCTCCTCAGTGCTACAGTTACATAATACAAAATTCAAACCGTTTTGCTCGGTTACTTTTTATTTTTCTACCAATTGGACAAAAATGAGCACACATGTGTTACTTCATCATTTCTTTGAAACGCTTCCTTCGCTCAGTCCCAAACACTCAAAGCACCTATCTAGAAACCGCACCAAAATTCTAAAAGGTTCTGACGTATCCTTTGATTCAAACACATATAACTTCCTCTAAATTTTGGGCAGCCTGTCTTCGATCTTTCCCTTGTCAAACTTTGTCATCTGCAACTGTAGATTTGTCTTTATTAGCCACTTATCCATTTGGGTGGTGTCAAGTTGCTTCAATTGTGAAATCTCGAGCTGGGCTTCATTCCAACTCTCCTTGATATGCAGTTGATGCCTTACAACATTGATCTGTCCTAATAGCCCAGGACAATCACCTTTTCCAATTCCCAATGTTTTTGCATCTAGCTAATCAAACACGTCTTCACATTCTTTCTTAACTTCTATTGCCATTTTCCTTCTTTCGACAATATTGGACTCCCATGTTTTTAACATGATTTCTCCCCTGATCTGTTCTTCTACATTTAGCATTGGGATTGCTAGTACTTCCTCTCTAGCCAAAAATGCTACTGCCTTTTGAAAAGTAGCGCAATTTGTTGTGGCCTCTTTTTATTTTAAAACAATGTTATCCAGTGAGTGGCTTACTTCCAGGAAGTAGTTTTGAACGATTTCTATTTTAGAGAGCATGTTTTGTTGTTCCACTTGTAGTTTCTCATGCACCTCTAATGCTTGGGCTTGAAATTTTGTTATATTCACCACTTGTCCTTCAATGGACTTCAACTTAGCCTGTAGCCATCTCACTAATTACTCCTACCGAATAACCTGTACTTGACTCATTTGCACCTGCTTGTTTCCTTCATCTAAACTAGACTTCAATAATTGCATTTCCTGTTTGTCAGCAATTCTGGCATGTTCAACTCTCTAATTTAACTCCTCTCGAATATTATTTTCTGTGTGTATTATTTGGTCCTACAATGAGATATCATTTGATTTTTTTGTTTTAGCCTTGTTTTCAGAGAGTCAACTGAGAATAAATTGGTCATTGCCAAAGCTCCCATAGAGCCTGCTACTTCTGTGGAGAAATCTTCCTCTTCTAGGTTCTTCCCATCTAAGAGCACTCTGTGTCTCTTCACCATCATGCCTTCTCTCAGATGCATTTCCTGTTTTACTACATACTTCCTCTTCCTACAGAAAAAGTAGTCGGAGTAAGGTCACTTACATATATGAATTCCAGATGGGGGGTCCCAAAAGTTGATTGTAAAGGAGTTAATGAGGTAATAGGGCTGCCCAATTCTGAAGATTGAGTTTCTCCTGTTGTTTTGTGGATATCAGCAGGGATAGTTGATGATGAAGGTGGAATCGTTTGACTTGACTTTGAAGGAGTCTCATATTTGGAACTTGTTTCAGACCCTGGATTCTTTGATTGTGAAGCTTCTGCTTTTTGTGAAGACACTTAAGTCTTCTCGGGATTTTCTTCTGTAGTCCCTTTATCATGAGCCTTTGATCCAAAACCTGGGGGAATACTCCCTTGAGATGGAGGAGGGGTTCTTGATTCTCCCTGTAGTATCTTCGACAAATCACTTTGGGTGTGCTTTTGGAAAGTTAGAAAGTTGGTCTGTAGGTTGGGTGATAATGCTTGAACTCTGCCTAATATTTCCTCATAGGTTCTAGCTCCCTTGAACATGTCATTGTAGGGAGAAGCTTCATGTTTATACATCTTCATATTGCAATGAGTAATATGATTTCCTAAAATTTGATAAGGGTCATGTTTTCTGAGTTCAATATCTACCAACTTGATGTCTTCCAGTGCGGCAAATTCAACCTTAGAATGACCAAAGTTAAGTAGTGAACACTTCCCAATCTGTACAGGAAAAAGTGGCCATAACTTCTTCTGAGATGATTTCAATTCTGTGCCTATTCCACCTGTTAGTATTTGGTAGGCCACCTCCCTACACACCAGTCTATCGGGAAGGAACTTCGGAAGTGCGTGAGGAGGAATCGAGAACCCAAAAACCCTGACATAGGATAAACCCTCTTCAATAAACCAATCTTCAATCGCCTTGAGGTTTCCCATGATTGAATCTAAAATATGAGGGGGTGCATAACCATACAAAATTTGGTGCAAAGGTATCACTACGTAGTGACAGATTTTGTAAAAGAAATCTTTAACATTCTCCTCCCATCTTTTAGAGTGATAAACATGAATGGGTTCCACGCAGGCTGGGTTCTAGCTGCAAATCATCAAGGGGAAAGGAGTCATGTAACAAATAGCATCCATAATATATGCAGATATGTAAAAAGATGCAGGTCGACCATTCGATTTTTTCATTTGGTACTCTACAATATCCTTAGTTAGATTATCTGATAAAATTTTACCCTAGTTGAAATTGTAACCCTCGGCTACTTCGTGTATAAGTGGCACCCATTTTGCAGGGAAATGGGTAGGGTTTTTCTTCCTGAAAAGTCTACATAGCATCAAAGCTATATAAACCATGTATTCTTTTAATGGGGCTGTGGGGATTTGAGCTTTCACCTACCTCCTCAGTCTTCTTAGGTGCTTTTCTGGGTGCCATGATGTTTGTGCTAAAATGAAAACCTGTTGTAGAGAAGAAATGTGTGATTTCTTCTGGGTGTAACTCACTCCTAGTCTGAAAGTGAGAATGAAATTCAAAATAACAAACCTTTATTTACCTTTAGCCTGTCTTAAATTTAGCGTATCGATACAGGCGATAAAAATTAAATTCTTTAATGGGGATGGTACGCCTGGAGATACACACTTTATGTCAAAAAATATCTCCATTAATCCATTATAGATACTGCCACATATCGACAATTCAAAAATGGGATTTTGAAAGGAATGTCAGTGAAAACTCTCGAATAGAGAAACACAAAAAGTTATTTAATACCCTTAATGCTTGTTTTGAAATTAAGTTAATTACGTTTAGGCGCTTAGTTCTTCTGGGACTTCATGTTTCAGAGTTTCGAGCATCATGTCCCCAAGAAGTATGACACAAGTAAATCCCGAATCGTGAAACCATGATGGGATTTATTTAGTCACTAACCACTTGTTTTAACCCTTTAATTAATCGTGATCAGGGGTTAGTTTTTGGTTTTCATGGACTAGAGTATCGGGACTTCGACGACTCTTTAACTTAAGAAGTCCTATATCGCGAAATCGCGATGGGATTTATTATCATTAAACCTTATTACTTCTTAATAAACATAGCATTAGCTTTTAATAATTTTGCGAGTTCGTGAATCGGGGTTTAAGAAGACTCAAGGTCAACTCTTTGATTTCCCAAATAGCAACTGATTAACGATCTGTTAAGTATGTTTTAAACCTTAATTAATCATGATTAAAAGGTATTTCGTGTAAAGTGCGTCAGGACATTTGAAATGTTGCTTAAGTTGAGATGGCTGAAAAAGAATATGTGCAAGGGTTAGAAAGTCGTTAATGTTTTTTATTATTACTTTAAAATATGTTCAATTCCTTTTAAACAATCACTTTTTTGAGACTTTGCTACTGGGAATTTGGGGTTGTCATTAAAAAACATACTTTGTGAATAGCCGAACCCTGAAACCCGAAAATCCATAAAGACCTTTTGACTCCCTTTTAGAACTAAGGGCGGCTCCATAACCAAAGAAAAATGGAGATTTGGATTTAGAGAAGAAAAATAAACTTTGTTTCAACATAGGCTCCATCTAGGGATCTTGTCTCCCTATAGGACGAGAAGAACAATAGATCACGTGCCTTTATTAGTAAAATGGAGTCATTAGTTTGTTTCTGCAAAAACTTGTTCAGGAAGAGGGTGCGGAGGAAAAAGGGGGTTCCATCTTTGTCTCTGAAATATTTTGAAACCTAGCCGCTCTTTAATTTCAATTTTAGGCCATTTGACTTCCCCTTTTCTGATACTGATTTCTGGTCTGCTTAAGATAATCCAAACAACCTTAGGAATTTTAACAAGTTCTGTTGATCTTTCTTACCTCAAGGTGAAGTAATTTTGATGTTTTTAATCAGGGAGTCTTGTGTGAACTTGGGATGTATATCGAGCTTCAAATAAAACTAATTTACAAGAGTACAGTATAATTCATGTATAATAGCCTTACAAATATCTTATACATTGCTTCACTGCCAGTGAGCCTGTTTAGTACCTCGGTGAAGTTATCTGATTCCCTTTATTGAATTTCCTTTCACCACTTCAAATTGTAACTTTGCATTTAGATGATGAGATGAGGGCAATCATTTTATGAATTTCCTTTCATCATCTTTTTTTTGGACTAGATGCGGGCAATCAATCTTTTGAATTTCCTTTCACCATTTGTATTATACTTTCTTTGACATGAAGTGGGGGAAATCAATTAGTATAAAGTATACCAGTGGTGATATCTCTGTATAATTTTGCAACATAGGTCTGTCAACTCACTTTGATTACTCTGGATCAGTTTATTTTCATCTTTCAAAACATCTTAGTCTATAGGAAAACTTATGGGGGAATTTTATTTCCAGGGACCTTCTTCTTTTGAGCAAGACTAAATTTTTTTAGAACCTGTTAAAAGAACTAAGAGAGTTAGGATTAGCCTATACATATATTTTCTCAGTAAGAGTTTGAGGAGTCGTGAAGTATTTCCTTTCTTCTAAAGACTCGTTTGTCAGCTTTCAGAGCTAAAGTGGAACCTCTCCTTCCTCTGTGGAAATCATGGGAAGTTGCCTAGGGTCGAGGAGAAGATACCATAGATTGAGACAGGATGACAAAGAAGACATTGGATTTCATAAACATGGTTGTGGCAATAAAATTATGACTCTTGGAACCCTTTTTGAGGTCACTTTACTTCTCTTGTTTATTTTACTTATTTTTATCTTATCCAGGGAAAACCTTTATGATCCATAGAAAATTTTGTTCTTTTGATGATACCTCAGGCAAATATGTTCATACTCATGAGACTGTTGTTTCATCTATGTGATATTCATTTGAAATATAGACATTTCAGAAATTCATATCTTTGCCTTACCACTTCGTTCTCATCTTAGTAAATTATTTTTTATCACATGTTTCGAGCGAATCAATTTCCTGATACATGACCATCCATTTTCTTCTGTTTGATGTTTGGGTTGTAGACCAGAATCTTGCAAGAAGACAACATGAAAAGTGTCATGGTTTTAAGATTGATACAATTCGATGTGTTGAATATTTTATATCATTATTTCTAGGAGATCACTAACCTATTTTATTTGCGGTGAAAGTAAAACTTATCGAAAAAATATAAAAACAGAAAAAACAAACCGGTATATACAATGGAATTTTGAAAATTGTTTATTGCATATAGTGCTTCAGATAACGCCCGTTGATAGGGGCATTGAGGATTTTACCATCCAAATTTTCTAATAGAAATGAGTTCTTCCCTTTAGAAGCTGAGACTTTGAATGGTCCATACCAGATATGATCAAATTTGCCATGTTTTGTTGAGTCTTCCCTCCTAGCATCCCATTTCAAAACCAAATCACTAGGGAGGAATTCCCTATCTTTAGCCTTATGATCGAATAGTTCTTTCATGTTGTCTTGATATTTCTCCAGCCTTTCATCCACCTCAGCCCTATTCTGTTGAACTTCAATCAGTTGATTTATTCTTCTTGTGACATGGTTTGGTTCTTCTTTTTCATCTTGCCAAAGTTTCATCATAGGTAGATCCAGGTTTATGGGTAATACCACGTTAGTCCCATATACCATTTGAAATGAAGAAGTGTCAATCGATTTATTGGTGCCTATCCAATTTTCCCACAAGGCGTATTTCAAATGCACATGCCATGATTTTTTATTTTTGTTCAACACCTTCTTAATTATGGTAATTAAGCTTTTATTTGATGATTCATCTAACCCATTGCCTTTGGGGTAGTATGTCATGGAGTGACCCAATATAATATTGTACTTTTGGAAAAAACTGACCATTTCCATAGATTTGAATGCCTGGGCATTATCTATAACTATCTTTCGAAGACAACCAAATCTAGAAAATACATTTTCTTCTAGGAATTCTATCACCACTAAATCTGTGGCTTTTATAGTCGGAATAGCTTCTACCCATTTGGTGAAATAATCTGTAGTGGTCAGGATCCATTTGTGTTGTGCACTGGAATGTGGATTAATTTTGCCTATAAAATCCAACCCCCATTGTTGGAACGGATCTTATGTTTTAACCGGAACCAGAGGTAGTGCTGGGAGTTTCTACTTGCCTGCAAATAATTGGCATGAATTACAGGCTCTGACTTTTTCATTTACGTCTCTGTTAATAATTTAGGCCAATAATATCTCTCTCTCAGGATTTTATAAGTCGTTGCTCTCCATGCATGATGTCCTCTGCACACTCCCTTATGGAATTAATTTATGATCCTTTCGGTCTCTGATTCTACTAGACAAACCAGTAGAAAACCCAGAGGGTCTTTCCGATACAATTGGCTCTCTGAAATACAGTACTTGACCACATGAAATTTTAATGTTCTAACTTTAGATGGAGTCATATCACTTGGGAATTTCAAATTCAGAAAATAAGATACTATATCTTTGTACCACGCCGAAGTTGTAAACTTTTCTTATATACTGGTTGTAGCTATTTGTTCGTCGAGTTCTTTCATATCCATGCATCCTTCATACTCTTGTATATTATTTATGCCAAGCTCTCTAAAATTTGATTCAGCTAGTAGCTTAGCCAAACCTTGTCCTTTTACGAGCTTTGTTAGTTTCACTTCTAAATCGAATTCTTGAATCTTAGCAAGCCATCGACCCCTCTTCCCATCGCTATCAGGTTGAACCAATATGTCTTTAATGGAACTAGTGGGTACATACACAATTATCTTGGAGTGTAACATGTAGGTTCTGAAAGCCTTTAGTGCCTTCACCATAGAATATGCATGTTTTTCCATTATGTCATATTTCAATTCTGCTATTGGTTGCTCAAAACTTTCTTCATTCTTTTGTAGAAGTATTGTTGTGATTGTGTGTTCGGATGCAAACGAAAAAGATAAAAAATTCCTTGATATAATTAGGGCTTGCCAGTACAGGTGCTTCACCTCTAATTTTCTTGATGTGCGCAAATGATCCCTTAGCTTCGACTATCCATTTAACTTCACTATTCTTTTTGAGCATATATGTAATCAATTTTACAATTTCAATAAAGTTTGGGATAAATCTCCTCAAAAAATTTATTTTCTCTAAAAATGACTAGATTTCTTTTACATTTCTAGGAATATTTATAGTGTCAATAACTTCGACCCTTTTAGGATCAATTTTAATTCCATCCTGAGATACAATATGGCCCAAGATTTTACCTTCTTGCATTGCAAAGTGAGACTTCTTGGGATTTAAAGACAAACCAAATTTGTGACATTTCTGGAACGTTTTCTTGAGATGTATCAGATGATCTTCATCAGATTTAGAAAAAATGGTCAGATCATCAAGATAAATAACCACAAATTTATCTCTTTCACCCATGAAGGCGATATCCATAACCCGTTGGAAGGTAGCACCTGCATTCATTAAACCGAATGGCATTTTATCATACATAAATGTACCCCAAGGGGTGGTGAAGGCTATTTTTTCTCTATCATCTTTGTTGACAACAATCTGATTGTAACTGGAAAAACCGTCGATCATGGACATCCTATTTTCTCTGACTACTTTTTCTAAAACATGGTCCTTTTTGGGTAGCGGATAATTGTATTTAAGAGATGATTTATTTAAATTTCTAAAATCTACACATAGACTGATTTCTTTGCTCTTCTTCCTGACTAGCACCAGGTTGGCTACCCACTCAGAGTACCTGAGTGGTACAATTATTTTGGCATCGAGGAGTTTTTTTACTTCTTTTTCGACCACAGGCAATAATATGGGAGTGATTTGCCTGAGCTTCTGTTTGAAAGGTTTAACACCTGACTTTAAAGGAATCTTGTGTTCGATCACAATGGTGTCATAAGTTCTCATATCATCGTAAGACCAGGAAAACACGTCTTTATACTACTCGAGTAAATATGCATATTTTCTTTTCATCTCAGGAGGAATATATTTTGATATTTTTACTATTCTAGGTTTTTCTGTAGTACCTATATCGCAATCTTTGACTTGCTCTCACTGAGGCTACAATGTAGATTTCAATGGCATATCATTATGGTCAAATAATATTTCTAAGGGAATTATAATTTTAGGTATTTGATTATTTTTTAGTACTAACATGCGATGATTTGCGATCTTACCTTGGAACTCTTGAGGATCTTCCCCTTCTTTAATAATCCAAGTATGATCGTTCTGGTTTTCTTGGTCGATGTGTGTTTCAACAAAGTCTTCCACCGTTTCGAGGAATTTTATTATTTGTTCATCATCTTCGAATACCTTCCAGTGTTGTATATTGTTCGGTATGGAGGGTCTATGCCTCATATCTACGTGATACTTAATTTTTAAAGCTGTAGGAGGTGCAAAAGTTGAGGCTGCTTTGGCTAACGAATCAGCTTGCATATTTTTTGTACGGGGAATGTAATGGGGTAGTTTGTATAAGATCTCAATCTAGGATGTTTGGCCTGATACTGCCAATTTACTTGTTTCACATTTAATTCCGCATCT
Organism: Picea engelmannii; assembly: GCA_009831015.1. NCBI lineage: Eukaryota > Viridiplantae > Streptophyta > Pinopsida > Pinales > Pinaceae > Picea > Picea engelmannii. Next base: position 193,475 of record ML808383.1, on the reverse strand, counting down.
TTGTAGACTTCCAAGTTTTTTATGTTTAATTTTCTGGCGGCCTCTAATCCCAAAACTAGGGCTTCGTACTTGCATACATTATTTGTGTAGTCTATGTCCCACTGTAGTATATAAGAGAAAGTAATGATAAACTCATCTATAGGTGCTACAAAGAGTACTCCTGCGCCTTCTCCTTCACATGACGAAGCACCATCGAAATACATTTTCCATATCCAGTACTATATATACTTTCTTTTATCTTTTCTATTTTATTTCCTTCTGTGAAATCTTCAGCGCATTCATCTATATTGTCATTGATCGATAAAATACAATTTCCAAGGTCCTGATCAATGACATAAACAGGGTGATTTCTAGGATTATGAGGATCACTTACCGTATATGCCAGCCATGTTTCCTGGTATAATCGAGTGAACTGCCCTCCAAAGATGGAAATCGTGGTGTATGTTAGGTCCAGTTGAAGGGATCCTCCAGGATTAGCACCCCAATACCTGGATAATAGCATACCATACTTTGGAGGTATATCAGCAATAACCATATCCGTCAGAACACTTTTTACTGGGATCTGTACAAGATTTACCACTAAATCCTTAATCATGCCCATACATTTAACTTTTCTTGAATCAAATGAATACAGGTCTCCATATGGCCTGTAAATTTGGAGGCCAAGTCTAACCATAATAACCTTGGGCATCACGTTATGCGAGACTCCATAATCCAACATGAAATTATGTAGAAGACAATCATGAAGGTTTAACGTAATGTAGAAAGGAGCGACGGTATCTCTGGCCCCTTCAAAATGCGGACCAAAAATTATATTAGGCTTATCACCTTCCAAATTTATAACATCATCTTGACTTCCCATATCTGAAAAATTTATCATTTTGGTGATTTTCTTTCGGTAAATGGGATTCTTTGCCAGTTCAACCAGAGGTATTGGTATTTTTATTTTGTTAATATTGTTTTCTAGGCTGAAACCTCCGATAATTTTTTCATTTTCTCTGATTGTTACTTGGGTCTCCTTCTTTTCAGCTTTATTTGTTTGTATTTCTTTGTTCTCATTTGTTTTTGTTCCTGTCGTCTGTGTTTAGGCTATATTAGTTTTGGCACCTTATGGATCAACTCCTTTTATCCTGGTGTTCTGAGTTTCAGTTCCCTTTGGGGCTGGTTCATATACTTTGCCTCTCGGCGGGATTTTCTTTGGTTGGGTAGTTGTCATGTTTTTAGTTTTAGACCTTAGATTATACTTGTTTTAGAGCTCAACCATTATAGTATCGGTGATTCCTTGGCAAGAAGGGTCCTCTGTGTTATTTGTGTTGCTATCGTCATTAGACCGATGTTTTGTTTTTAAAGAAGTCTCATAATCTTGTCTAGTTAAATGAAGTTGATAACAATCTTCACTGAGATTATTAATATCTTCTTCTAAATCCTCAAATTCTTGCATGTCATTACCTCCTATAAAAATTTTTGTTTTTTAAAGGAGTCTAAACCTTTTGATATTCATTTTTTAATTTGTCTTTCTTGTATTTGAGGATTGGGGTTCCTCCTGAATTCTCTCCTAACGAACTGATCTTCTTTAGATTGATCTAGTTCCATCTCTGAAATTTTATTTGACAGTTATTTAATTATCTTCTCCATATCATCCATTTTATCATTTGAGGATCTCCTAGATCCTGAAGGTCCTACTTGTTCCTTAAAACGTTTGGTATCTTTGTTTCTCGTTTCCACTTTTGCCTTTAATTTACCAGAAGCCATCATATTTGACTCAATCTCTACGACATCGTCTTGCATTCTGGTAAGTTCAACTTCTCTCCTTTCTCTTAATAATAATGCGAACTCAGGTTCGAAAGCCCCAGTGAACTTTACTTTTGTTG
>ML808383.1:124322-169598 GCA_009831015.1 Picea engelmannii | reverse complement strand
AGTTACACAAAGTCCACAAAGTTTTCCTCAACTCTATAGCAGGAGGATAAGCCCATGCCAATCCAAATCTAGGAATACAAGAAGGAAGCTCGAAAGAACAGTGAAAACCCACAAAAGAAGAGAAAAAAAGGGGCATAAAACCAATGCACCTACTCATTCAAGATGTGGGCAATTTCCTAGTGAACTCAAGCCAGATCCACCTGATCTCGGATAGCTTTCCTCCCCTCCAACCCTCCTCATCCTCATGAATATTTTATCCTGAATATAATGGGTCTCAATGCATGAAGAAAGCAAGGCTTCTCCGGGAAAGTATAATGAAGGAACAACTGAACATTCTTCTCCTACAAGAAACTAAATGCGTAGGAGAGGAAGCCTCTAAAATACTTACAAAATGTTGGAAACAAGCTAGATAGTTGAATTCAATGCAAAAGGTGCAACAGGAGGGCTTGTCGTACTCTGGAACCCTGCCACGGTACTGATGGAAGGCTTCTTCACCTCCAACTAGACCATCAAATCCTCCTTCTGACTCATCGGCTAGAAGAAGCAAGGATTTATCACGAATGTCTATGGCCCTGCAACCCCAGGAGACAAGGAAGCCTTCCTCCATCATTTGGAATGGATTTTTAATCATATAGACAATCATCGATGGATCCTTGGGGGAGATTTCAATATGATAATAGGCTTGGAGGAAAAGAAGGGGGGCACACATAGACTAGGAAATGACAGTGAGAGATTCCACTGAATTATTGGTCTAGTGAATCTCATTGACATAGAAATGGACAATGGACCCTTCACCTCATCCAATAGACGCTCGGGGGAACAACATGTCTCATGTATATTAGACCACTTCTTAATCTCAGAACCCTTCATGTTGGATGGCCTCTGTTGGAATTCCACTATGATCGACACTCTAGGCTCTGACCACTGGCCAATACTCCTCTCGATAAACACATGTGGCACCCCAGGAAGGAAACCCTTTCGCTTTGAAAATTTCTGGTTGACACACTTGGACTTTCAAGCCAACATAAAACTCTGGTGGAAAGAAGCAACAATCACAACAAGCACTCCTATGAAAAAATTTCAACAGAAGATACAAAAACTCAAGAAACAATTAAAGTCATGGAATAAATCCACTTTTGGAAACATTTTCCATGCTCAGGAAATACTCAACCAACAAATTCAAGACCTTCAACAACATATCAGAACACAAGGCGTCATTGATTCTCTAAAGGAGAAAGAATCCCTACTCAACAATTGATTGATTGAAATACGAGCGCAGGAAGAAATTCTTTGGAGAAATAAATCTTGTATCCAATGTCTCAAAGAGGGAGAAAGAAAAAACAAATTTTTCCACAGATCGATGCTTTAATGCCGACACACCAATCACATTTCTCACCTTGTTTTGGACCAAGGCCTATAAATCCAAAAGCACACAGACATAGAAAGGGAATTATTTTCTTACTATAAGAAACTTCTTTCAGAACCCCCTATAGATCGCACCCAAGCTATCAGATCAATCCTCAAGCATATTCTAAAGGAGGTCACCAAAAAACAGAACAAGGTCTTAATGCATCCTATTACCCAAGAAGAAGTTGATCAAGCCCTCAAGGACACTCCACTAAGAAAAAACCCTAGGCCATATGGATTCACTTCAGACTTCTTCCATCATTGTTGGGATATCATTTTTTAAGAATTCGAGGAAATTATAGAGGATTCTAGAAAATATGCGCAGATCCTATAGGCCCTCAATGCCACTTTCATCACTCTCATTCCAAAAGAGAACAATGTCACCTCCCCAAATCACTTCTGACCCATTGCACTCTGCAATGTGATCTATAAGCTTATCACAAAGGTCATAGCGAAGCACCTTAAACCTATCCTATTGTTCATCATCTCTCTAGAACGGTCAGGGTACATGGAAGGCAGACATATTTTTGATAGCATCATTGTGGCACATGAAGTAATACACTCGCTTCATTCGACCAAGTCTCCTAGTATGCTTCTAAAACTGGACATTTCCAAAGCTTTTGATAAACTTAGTTGGAACTACTTAAAATCAACCCTTATAGCCTTTGGTTTTGAGCCCTCTTGGGTCTCCTGGATTTTCAATCTCACCTCATCAACCATGTTCTCCATCCYRGTCAATGGAATCCCTTCCAAACCCTTCTCTCCTTCYAKAGGTATAAGACAAGGGGATCCACTTTCTCTCTTTCTCTTTATATTAATGGCGGAAGGGATGAGTCGAACCATTAAAGAAACCATCACTTATCACTCCCTCTCAGGTCTCACCCCCCATGGAATCTCTCTTCCCATTTCGCACARTCAGTTCATGGATGAAATCCTCTTAATGGGAATCCCCACAGTTCGAGAAGATMTTTTAATTCTCTCCATGATCAACCTTTTTTGTGATGATTCAGGCATGGAAGTAAACCTATCTAAATCACAAATTTTCTTCTTCACCCGAAGTGTCCTTGCTTCCAAATATCTTGGCATCCATTTTATTTATAATTCATTAAGGAACACATCATGGGAAGATCTGATGTCCAACTTCAGGAAAAAACTTTCCTCTTGGACTTTCCACTGCCTCAATCTGCCTAGTCACCTCATCCACCTCAAGTATGTCCTTCAATCCCTCCCTATCTATTCTTTCTCAGCACTCGCGACCCCAATATTTATCCTCGACACTCTAAGAAATATTCAAAGAAGCTTCCTATGGAAGGGAACCAAAGAGGGATGCAAATTGGCTTTGGTCAGTTGGCAAAAAATGTGTAGACCAAAGCACGCATGGGGAATCAGACTCAAATATCCCTCTATCCTCAATAAATTCCTCAGTGAAAAAATCTGGTGGATATGGTTAAAAAGGATTCAATACCTTTGGGTTCTCCTATGGAGGAATAAATACACACCTTCCACACTAGAAAAAGAACTAATCAGATGGAATGGTCAATGCCCTAGATCTCTTATCTGGAATGCGGCTAGGCACAACAAGGGGATGATAATGGATCATGCTTTCTAGGAAATGCAAGGTGGGACCTCAGCTCTCTTCTAGAGTGACTCTGTCCCTAGACAAGGTTCCCACTCTGCACACTTTTATTCCCTTAACGATAGGCATAGGCCTCCAAAAAGTAGTTGACTTCTGGATTCCAGAAAAAAAATAGAGACACCTAGCGCATATGGAAAAACACCCACGAAGAGGTAAACATCCTCCCTGAAGTAAACGTCCAACCACTGCTCGATCAACTCAACTCCAGGAGAATCTTCAGCCAACAAGGGGAGGACATCCTAAGTTGGGGCCACTCCAACATTGGCACCTTCAACCTACAAGAAGCTTATTTTCTCAGCGTAGGACATAACTCCCTCCCAAAAGAAGTAGTTTGGAACAAAATATGGGGTGCAAATCTCTAGCCAAAAATCAACACCTTCATTTGGTTAATGGCAAACAAAAATCCTTACTAGGGACAATCTAATAAAAAGAGGCTTTATAGGCCCTTCCTGGTGCCACCTTTGTTGTAATGAGGAGGAGACTCAGAATCACCTTCTAAATTGTTTCTCCCACAACTCGCATCTTTGGTACTAATGCGCCAACATCATGAGAACCTCGGATAGGAATCGTCTATGTATCGAGGAAACAATTGAGGGATGTTACGATTCTATTTTTCAATCTCCCATCCTCAACAGGATTTGGCAACTTCTACTTGGATTTATTCTTTGGCAGATTTGGAAAAAATGAAATCGCAGAATCTTCAAATCTTCTCCTTGAACTGGCAAGAAGTCTGGTCTAAAATCCACTCCAACATAAAGGAAACTATCAACTTGCACCCCTGGACGGATCAGGATTTGAAATGCCCAACAAATGAGAACATCATCCTCAATACATGGCAACTCCATCTTTCCCCCTCTCTTTCTGCCCCCTTCCTGGGTAACACTACTAAGATCATCCCCTCCCATTGGGAAGCTCCACAAGTTGAGTATCAAAAAATAAATTTCAATGGATCCTCCAAGGGGAATTTGGGACCCATAAGTTATGGGGCTTCCATACGAACAACAAAGGAGAGATACTCCACATCTCAGCTGGGAAATTGGGTCATAACACCAACAATACAGCTGAGATTTTGGGACTTCTTAAAGGTATGCAAGAATCCAAAGAGCAAGGGATAAACCTCCTTATAACAGAAGGCGATTCACATATAGTCATCAACCTCCTCTCTCATCTCCTAAATAGTGCAGATCTAGAGAATATCTCCCAAGTTGGAGACTCATGAATGGGTTGATTAGAATAAAGTCAATACTTCAGCCACAGTGGGTAATTCTTCCCTCCCACATCTGAATAAATGTAAATCAAGTAGCAGATATGTTGGAAAACTTCAGAATAGACCTGTAGGAAGGAGACTTCTTCTATTCTCCAGCCTCATATCCCACTCACCCCTTCATTATTGCATGCATAAACATGGCTCACAACAAGGACCAACCCCTAGATGGGGTGATATTAGACACAATGGATGGATGGCTAGACAGATGGAAACATGGCCAAATCTCTTGCCACCTCGATCCAACGCAGCTCGCGGTCACCTCTACAAGTAATCCATGCATTTAATTCCTTGGTTGACACACCTCTGCATTCAATTGAAATTGGATCAGTTTAATTTTATGGCACTCCAGTTCATGGGATCGATAATGGAAATGGGATAGATGTAATCCCAATCCCATCACCTTGCCTGGTTCAGTGGTTTTAGGCTAGAGTTTTGGAAAGCCATGGCTCATTTGATCTATTGGCCTCCCGAGTCTTGGCCTCCTCCCACAGATTGTCTAGTTTTTTGCCTCTAGCTCGAGTTTCCTTGGTGCTATCGGCCCCCTGTGCCTATAACTCATCCTCTCATCCTCTATTTCTTTTGGTTCTGGCTCACATCATGTCCTTTGAACAACAATGATCTTGTGCTCCATCTCTATTTTTCGGTGTTTCTCATGATGCCTCAAATTCAAGTTAAATCAAAATGGGGGGTGACCTGGTACACTACAAGAGGAAGAGGCTTGAGAGGACAAGGCAAGAAGACTCTTCCAAGATTTCCTAAAGAATCTACGCATGCCTCCACCCCAGAGATTCCCCTTGATTCATCTCGTGCCACCTCCCCGGACCACCATCTTGAATGGGCCACTACTCTAGAATTACCTCCAATATCATATCCTTACGTCTATAGAGTTGAATGGTTTGACAACCATGGAAACTCCCTGGGCTTTGTTCTAAAGCTCAGCTCGGAGCTGTCACTTCCTCACCAGCCTCCTCCTCCTCCCCCTCCTCCACCATCCTCTCCCCCTGTTTCGTCAGTTCCTCTCTCTTCTTCATCCTCCCCCCTCCCAACTCCCCACTCCCCCACCTCATCCTCTGATTTACCTCCACCCCCTCCACCCTCTCTTGTTTGCACCCATTGTGCTAGGAAGAAAGATCTCAAGGACTCTTTGGATGCCATCAATCGATCAATTGAGGACGTCAATGGCACCATCAAATAAATGCAGCACAAGGAAGACGAATAGATTCATCGTGAGGATCTCTTGATGTCTCTTCTATAGGATCTCAGGAAAGTTATTTCAGACACAGCTCCTCTAGGAAAGAAAACTATGCAAGACGAGAGGAACGAGAAGAGGCTCAACCCCAGATCTAGATATCTTCTTCTTGCTCAGGTTTCCCATGTTTTTATGCTTCCAGACAATATAACTCACAAGTTCTTTTCCCTGCATGGCTTCTTAGATCTAGGAATTTACATTTTTATCTCATTTTAGTTTTTTGTTTTCGGTATGGACAGTCTAGCAGAAAGGAATTTCACCTTGTGTGGCATGCTAGATCTAGTACTTTACAACTTATGTTTCTCAAAGTTTTTCAAGTTTTTCATGGATACTGTGAACCTTAATGGCCATGTGGTAGCATTGGTTTCCCACCAGGGCAATGTTGCCACAACCTCTTGGGATAGCATGACAACTATAACTTTTATTTCTTAGCAGGATCTAATATATCTTCTAACTTACAAAAAAAAAATATCATGGGCATATAACCATAAGAAGTACAATTCAACAATATCACATAAGATACACAATACACCATAATTTGTGGAAACACAAATGGGAGAAAACCACATAATTTTTTTCTATATATATCAAAAATACATTCATAGGAAGCACCAACTTCCAAATTCTCTAGCACCAACTAGAAGGAGGTACCAACCCCTTGTTTTACAGGCACCAACCTGAAGGAAGCACCAAGTCCCTAAGTTCTCTAACACAAACTAGAAGGAGGCTAGGACCCCCTAATTTATAGGAACTGAACTTAAGGAAGCACCAACTCCCTGATTTCTTCGACACCAACCGGAAGGAGGATATGACCCCCTGATTTACAACCACCAACCTAAAGGATGCTCCATCTCCCTGAGTTCTCTAGCAACAACAAGAAGGAGGCTAGAACCCCCTTTCCTTTCCTCGTCATGTCACCCTAAAATATAAATGTAGACTCACTATCACTACCACTAACACAGTCATTGCCAATGTCACAAATACATCAACCAACCTATCACTTTCACTATCACATCAACCTGTGACTACCACTACCACATCAATCAACCTGTCACTGATGATCAACCAATCATCCAACCTGTCATTGTCTATGTCATTGTCTCTATCAATGATATACCATCATCAACCAACTGATCCACTCACATGGATAAAAAACCATAACCAAACCATGTATATCAACCATGTACATCAATCATCAACTAGAACCTGTACCATACCATGTACATCAACCATGTAGATCAAACCTATACCATATCATGCATCAACCATGTACCAACCTGTACCATATCATGCACCAACCATGTACTGAAACATGTACCATACAATGTAAATTAACCATGTACATCAACCTATACCATACCATGCATCAACCATGTACCATACCAGGTACATAAACCATGTACCATATCATGTACATCAACTATGTATCAAACCTCAACATGTACCAACATCACCAAGAGATGCACCTCATACATGTACCAAGAATATGTCTCACACCATGCACCAAATATGTGCCTCAAACATATACCAATGCCTCAACAATATACTAAAGGAATGACCATCACATCATTAACAACTAACCAAGATGCACCTTAAACCATGTGCCTCAAGAATGTGCCAATATCCATAAACCATGTACCAAGAAATACCATCAAACATGTGCCATATCACTCATATACCATACATCAAACCATATTCCAAGTATCCAAGATGTGTCTCTAACAATGCATCATACCATGTAACACCCTGTTTCCCCTAGCTTGTAAATGTAACTATAAATGGCCAAGAGACTATGGAAAACTTTAAATTTGTGAATATTGATTCGATGTACCTTTGTTTGAAAGGTAAATGGATGTGAACCTAATTAATTAATAAGAAAATGGACAAGTGTTTCATGACTACTGGAGGGGGGGTGTACTTTGAAAGACCATAGATGCTATAGGAAGAAAGGGTGAAGGGGACCAGGAATGGTTGCATTAACCTTCACCAAACAAGTCTTTACAAGATTTAATTGCTCAGGACTAGAGCCTTCTTCTGACCCAGAAATGAATTACAATCAGGATGGTGGGTGGGAAGACCTCCTTAAGAGTTAATGAGGGGATGGAGCATAACACTCATCCGTAAGTCTTCCAAGCCTGACCACGGACTGGGAATTCGAGCCACATGTGACCTTTCTAAAAGAGGCGATAAAGGAAGGTGTGGCGGGCAGATGGAAAATGCACCTGCAAAGAGCATAGAGATGGGAAGTGAATCTTGGGGATTCAAGGAAGATTCAAAAAACTAAGCGTTCTGGATACAGGAAATGGCAGAGAAGGTTTTGGATACAAGCTAATAAAAGAGTCTAGTCCTCCTTGCTTGGTATCGTGTAAACCATTGACAGGATCCTATGAGAAGAGGAGAGTAACCTTTGTCCCTACTATGGCTGAGAAAGAAGAAAAGGTTGTGTTGCAGATCATCATGGTATAGCTTAGGGTGGCTAGTGGTAAATTGGTTTGGAGTGACTAATCCTATGGTTGGGTGGAAACGGGCACCCCTTCCAGTAGTCGCTTCACATTGACTAGTTCTGATAAGTCTTTTCCCTACTTCAATTATTGAACTAGAACAATGAATGATTATTTGGTCTTATATATATATATATATATACATGCATTTTACAATTGTCTTCTGTGTGAAATGGTTATGTTATGCATATGTTTTCGTCTCCTTGTGAATTCACACTCCCCATTGATAGATGGTATGTCCAGCTTAACCCCGAAGGCTTTCCAGGGCATAGAACATTTCACGGTTGATATAGAAGATCTCATGACGACCTGAAACCACCCATCTGAAGAAGGGTACCTCTCCCAGACCCCCTTTCCATGTGAGTTGTCAGGGCCAAGTCCTTAACACGTTCAACGTGAAGCCCAGGAAAATGGTGATGCAAAGATCTCGGAAGGGAAGGTATTCCCCTATCTGAGGGATGAATGGATGATATTCTCTTGGAGGAAACCAACGGTTATCCTGACCATTGGCCATGAAAAAGTACGTGGGATTTAACACCTAAGCCATCGGATCTGTGAGTTCGGAGTTCGCGCAACAGGAAAATCACGCGTTGGAGCAACAAAACCTTTGAAACAAGAAGTTCCAAAACTCGAAGTCATGATGTGATCTAGACCGTAGATCCAAGGATTTATCGAAACCCACCTTGACCATCGGATCTATGAGTTCAGAGTTTGTGTGACGAGAGAATTGTGCGTTGGTGAGACTAAACCTCTAAAACCCAAAGTTCTGAAACCCAAAGTCACGATGTGATCTGGACCATAGATCCAAGGATCTATCAGGACCCACTTTTACCATCAGATCAACAAGTTTAGAGTTCATGCATCGAGAAGATCTCACATTAGTGATCCCAAGACTTCCAAAGCCGAAGTCATGAAGTGACCTAGAACGTGGATCTATTGATCCTACGGGACTCCCCTCAATAATCCGATCCATGAGATTTGAGTTCGTTTTTCAAGAGGATTGTGAGTTAAAGTGGCCCCAAACCCCGAATGCCGAAATTTTTCCTTAGCCAATAGGTTAGATGAGGATTATACCAAATATTGGAAAGATTGATAACTGGACCCTCTCTCTCGGGGTTGGACCCTAGAGATGTTTCGAGATGAGATAATTGGAGGGAAAAAAAAACAAAGATTATTATTCCCCACCCTACGGGAAAAGAGTATTTAAGGGGTGGGTGTGTTACAAATTGGTATCAGAGCATGGTTATATCACTCGACCTGTTTGGGTTCATGGAAGAGCTACGTAAAAACCACATTAAAGGGAGACATCCTACCTTACTCCCTTCCTAAAAAGTATGGTTAAGCCCTTATTATAGAAAAGAATGAAAACTTATTGTTGTGTGTGTATGTATTTAAGAAATATGAATTAGATGTTGGTTATGAACTAATATAATGTTATCTAACAACAAGTGTTTTGTCTACACTCAAGTGTTCGATCAACCGCGGGAAACTACAATCATATAGAATGGTTACGAGCCACGAACTGGGGGATGGCTCCCACAATAGAGACAAAGAGCCTGATGAAAGGAGGGCAGTAGAGATCCCTCTGGATCTGGTTGAGACTGTGAGGAGTCTCATGGCCAAATTATAGAGTTGCAAGGCTGACAACAAGAGATTTATAAAAGAGAAAGAGAAGCAAACATAAATTAATGAAGTCTTGTTGCAGAGTTTATCCGACATACAAAGACAACTGCAGTAGGGACCTGACACCAGTCATGTGGACCGACGATAGACAAAGAGGAGTCAAAGTCCACCTGAGATACAAAAAATTGGTCCTTTAAGTGGCCACATTGGGAGGAGTACCTCGAGAAAATTCCAACCAGGAGACAGGGGAGAAGCGTCAGACGAATCCTCTGGAAAGGAAACTAGTGACTCATAGTGATCTTCTAGTAGTAGAACTAGTTCACATTCTCAAATAAAACAGAAGAAATGAAATAATTCCAAAAGTCATAATCTCAAATAATTTAGGAAGGCCAAACCACCCTCTTTTGACGGTGAGATTAAGAAAGGAGAGGAGGTGGAGGCCTGGCTACTTGGACTAAAGAAGTATTTCAGAGTCCATGATTTCTCTGAAAAATTGAAGGCCCGAGTAGCCACTTTCAACCTGAATGGAAAGGCTTCCATTTGGTGGGAATAACTTGATAATGTGAAGGGGATTCATGAAAATGACCTATCTTGGGAACTTTTTGAGAAATACTTCAAGAAGAAGTATCTTTTGGAAAAATATTTCGACGAGAAGACTAAAGAGTTCTATGAACTCAAGCTGGGACAACTCACCATAGAGGAATATGTCAAAAAATTCCTTGAGTTGTTGAGGTATGTACCCTACATAAAAGAAGAAAAGGAAAAGGTGCAACGAGTCATCAGTGGGTTACCTAAGACCTACCAGAACATAATTGAGTTTAACGAGCCAAAGACCCTAGAAGACACTATCCGAAAGGTGAGATATTGTTATGAATAGTTTGGGCCTCAGACAGAACCTCGTGAGGGATGGAAGTAGAAGAATAGTTTGGGATTCCAGAAAAAGGGGTTTAAATCCCCAATATTTAAAAAATATAAGAAGGATTCAAGGATAATATTTCCTACCTGAAGTGTATAACAGGATAATTTCCCCTCCCAAAGCGGAAGCAAACGTTTTGGATCAACCTGAGGAAATAATGGCAACACAAATAAAGAACGCTTGAAATGTTGGGGTTGTGGAGAATAACATCTACTTAGGGATTGTTTGCATAGACAATAGAATAGTAGGAGAGTTTACAACTTCCAAGAAGCTAACACCATCAATGGCATGGCCAAGAGTGTGCCACAAATTTATGTAGCCATGGATAATAAACAAGTCGACCACCAAGCTTCAGTGGTGGAGATGGAAGGTATTATCGCCAACCATCTAATATCTATTTTAATTGACCCTGGTTCAAATTTGATTAATGTGGCCCCTCATACCATTGATAAGTGTAAACTGCAACCACATAGACATACTAAGCCATGGTTGGTATAGTTAGCCACTGGCACCAAAAGAAAAACAACGAAGGTCATACCAGCTTGTCAATTCACTGTGGATGGATTGCCCACCCAAGCTACCCTTAACATACTTCCCCTAGGATCGTATGACCTATTGATTGGTATGAACTTGATAGCTACATATAAAACTCAATTGTATTTTTACCATAAAACCTTATAATGTGTAAATGAAGAGGGGAGAAAGATAACCCTCCAAGGGATCCATAAACCTGTCTCAGTGAGATGAATATCGACCCTTCAAATGAAGAAGTGTTGCATAAAGGGATGTCCTCTATATGAAATATAGGTGTCAGAATTTGTTGAGAATGACAGGCCAAGCCTAGAAGACCACCCCATAATTTAGACTATAGAGATGTGTTTCCAGAAGAGGTATCAGGTCTACCTCCGAGAAGGGACATTGAATTCTCAATAGAAATTGCACCAGGAGTAGTGCCAGTATCTAGGACCCCCTATAGGATGAGTACCCCTGAGATAGTTGATCTCAAACTACAGCTAAAGGAAATGATGGGAAAAGGATACATCTAACCCAGCATGTCTCCATGGGGAGCACCAATCCTGTTTGTGAAGAAGAATGATGGTACAATCTGACTGTGCATATATTATAGACAACTCAATAAGGTAACCATAAAGAAAAAGTACCGCTTACCCAGAATCGATGACTTGTTCGATCAATTGGGGGGTGCTTCCATTTTCTCAAATATTGACTTGATATCCGAATACCATCAAGTCTGAATCAAGGATGAAGACATCCACAAAACCTCCTTCAGGATGAGATATGGTCACTACGAATTTGTGGTAGTACCATTTGGATTAACCAATTCCCCTGGCACCTTTATCTGTTTGATGAACAATGTACTCAGAAAATTCCTAGACAAATTTGTATTTGTTTTTATTGACGATATCTTAATATACTCCAAGAATAGAGAGGAACATGAGGAACATCTTAGAATTGTACTTCAAGTGCTAAGAGAGCATCAAATCTACGCCAAATTTAGCAAGTGTGACTTTTTCCATAAGAAAATACATTACTTGGGCCATGTCATATCTGAAGAAGGGGTAGCAGTAGACCCTGACAAGATCAGATCCATCATGGAATGGCCTACCCCAAAGAATGTTTCATATATCATATCCTTTGTGGGTTTAGCAGGATACTATAGGAGGTTTATAAAAGGGTTTTCCAAGATTGGTTGTCCAGTCACTACCCTCCATAGGAAGGGGGTTAAATTCCTTTGGACATCAGAATGTGAAGAAAGGTTTCAGTCACTAAAACACCTTCTGACCCATGCGCCTGTGCTGAAGATCGTCGATACCGATAATGACTTCCTCGTGTGCACATATGCCTGCAAGGAAGGACTCAAAGGAGTCTTTATGCAAGAAGGAAGCATAGTTTGATATGAATCCCAAAAGTTGAATGAGAATGAAGTCAACTATATGACCCATGATATAGAGTTGGCCTCCATAGTACACGCTTTGAAAATGTGGAGGCATTACCTCCTGGGTAGGAAATCTGTACTTATGACAGACCACTGTGGATTGTGGCACCTGTTTTCCCAACCAAAACTTAATGCGAGACAAGCTAGGTGGATGGCCCTCCTTAGAGAGTTTGATTTCGAAATCAAACATACCAAAGGAAAATAAGGTGGTCGATTCCCTTAACAAAAGTATGAAAATAATTTACCTGGAAGTAGTGAGCATATGTGAGATGAATGTTAGGGAAAGATTCGAGAATGCACAAGAAACAGATGCATTCTTCCAGACCGTGACCTCGTACCTGGAGAAAGAACCCACGGGGATAAATTATGAAGGCTACCAGATGCTAGATGGAGGTTTGTTGACTTACCGAAACAGGCTATATATTCCAAGTTGTGACGACTTGAAGAGGTTCATAATGGACGAATTGCACAAGCGACCATACACTGGCCATATGGGACATCATAAGATGGTCATGGCCACCAAGAAACAATTCTATTGGAATGGATTGAAGAAATACATAGATGATCATTTAGCTAAATGTATAGAATTCCAGCAGGTTAAAGCAGAACACCGACACCCAGCAGGATTATTACAACCTCTACCAATATCGGAATGGAAGTTGGATACCATGTCCATGGATTTCATCACTGCATTACCAACATCGGTCAAGCAGAATGACACCATCATGGTAGTGGTGGATAAATTGAGAAAGTCCACTCATTTTATTCCTGTCAAATTGACTTGCAAGGAAATAGATATTGCCAACATATTCATGAAAGAGATATTCAAACTACATGGCATGCTTAAGGAGATCATGTCTGACAGAGACAGAAAATTTACTTCAAACTTTTGGAAATCCTTGATGGTTGGTCTGGAGACCAAATTATTGTTTAACATAGCCTATCATCCTCAAACCAATGGATAGACAGAAAGAGTGAACCAAATATTAGAAGACATTCTAAGGATGCATGTAATGCATCAACCTAAAAAGTGGGAAGATTATCTACCCTTGGTGAAATTTGCCTACAACAACGGCTACCAAGAATCACTAAAGATGAGCCCTTTTGAAGTCCTCTATGGTAGGTCATGCAACATGCCAGTCAGCTAGAGAAATCCCATGAACAAAATTACAATTGGACGCAACATGTTGAAATAAATGGAGCAACAAGTGATTCAGATAAAGAAAAATATGAAAATCGCTTAGGATAGATAGAACGGTTATGCCGATAAAAAGAGAACCCCCAAAGAATTCAAGACAGGAGACCATGTCTATCTCAGGGTTAAGCCCATGAAGATTTCCTTGACGATGAGAAATTGTGCCAAGTTGGTGCCTCAATATTGTGGACCCTTTGAAGCTCTAGATAGAGTGGGACCTGTAGCCTATAGGCTAGCACTCCCTCCCACAGTAAAAGAACATAATGTTTTCCATGTTTCGTTGTTGAAGAAATATGTACATGATTCTAATCATATAATTGACTGGTCTATGATCCAGGTGGAACTGGAGGGAGAATCCATACCAAAAACTTAAGGCATACTAGACATGAAGGAAGCCCCACTCAGGAACCAAACCATTTCACAGTTCAAGGTGTAGTGGAAACACTTTGGCCCAGATGAGGCCACATGGGAAATGGAGGATGCAATGAGACAGGCATACCCGTTTTTGTTCACTTCTTTACATATGAGATATGTTAATAGATAGAACATTGCGGACGATGTTCCTTTAAGGGGAATGGAATTGTAACACTCTGTTTCCCCCAACTTGTAAATGTAACTATAAATGGCCAAGAGACTATGTCAAACTTTAAATGTGTGAATATTGATTCAATGGACCTTTATTTGAAAGGTAAATGAATGTGAGCCTAATTAATTACTAAGAAAATGGACAAGTGTTGCGTGACTACTAGAGGGGGGGTGTACATGGAAATACCACAGATGCTACATGAAGAGAGGGTGAAGGGGTCCAGGAATGGTGGCATTAACCTTCACCAAAACAATCCTTACTGGATTTAATTTCTCAGGACTAGAACTGTCCTCTGACCTAGAAATGAATTACAGTTAGGATGGTGGGTGGGAAGACCTCTTCAAGATTTAATAAGGAGATGGGGCATAGAACTCATATGTAAGGATTCTATACCTGACCACGGACTGGGAATTCAAGCCACACATGACCTTGCTAAAACAGGCGATAAAATAAGGTGTGGCGACCAGAGGGAAAACGTGCCTAGGAAGAGCACAACGATGGGAAGTGAATCTCGGGGATTCAAGGAAGATTCAAAAAACTAAGAATTTTGGATACAGTAAATGGCAGAGAAGGTTTTGGATACAAGCTGATAAACAAGGCTAGTCCTCCTTTCTTGGTATTGTGTAAACCATTGCCAGGATCCCGCAGGAAGAGGAGAGTAACCTCTGTCCCTACTATGGCTGAGAGAGAATAAAAGGCTTTGTTGCATAGCATCATGATCTAGCTTGAGGGTGGATACTAGTAAATCTGTTTGGAGTGACTGATCCTACGGTTGGGTGGAAAGGAGAACCCCTTCTAGTAGTCGCTTCACATTGACTGGTTCTGATAAGTCTTTTCCCTGGTTCAATTTTTGAACTAGAACGATGAATGATTATTTCGTCTTATGTATATACATGCATTTGTAATCGTATTTTGTGTGAAATGGTTATGTTATGCATATGTTTTCATATCCTTATGAATTCACACTCCCCGCTGATAGACTGTATGTCCATCTTAACCCTGGAGGCTTTCCAGAGCATAGAATGTTCCACGGTCGAGATAGAAGATCTCGTGCCGACCTGAAACCACCCATCTGAAGAAGGGTACCTCTCCCAGACCCCCTTTCCATGTGAGTTGTCAGGGCCAAGTCCCTAACCCTTTTAGTGTGAAGCCGAGGAAAACGGTGATGCAAAGGTCTCGGAAGGGAAGGTATTCCCCTGTCTAAGGGATGAATGGATGAGAACTGCTTGGAGGAAACCAAGGTTTATCCTGACTGTTGGCCATGAGAAAGTGCGTGGAAATTAAACCCTGAGCCATCGGATCTATGAGTTCAGAGTTCACGCGACGAGATAATCATGCATTAGTGCGACTAAACCTTCAAAACCTGAAGTCGTGATGTGATATAGACCATAGATCCAAGGATCTATCGGGACCCACCTTGACCGTCGAATCTATGAGTTCGGAGTTCGCGTGATAGGATAATCGTGCGTTGGTGCAACTAAACCTATGAAACCCAAAGTTCTGAAACCCAAAGCCACAATCTGATTTGGACCGTAGATCCAAGGATCTATAGGGACCCACTTTTATCATTGGATTGACGATTTTGGAGTTTGCGCATTAGGGAGATTGTGTGTTAGTGCTCCCAAGCCTTTTGAAGCCAAGTCACAAAGTGACCTAGACTGTGGATCTATGGATCCTACGAGACTCCCCTCAACCCTCTGATCCATGATATTTGAGTTCGTGTTTCAGGAGGAATGTGATTTAAAGTGGCCCCGAACCCCGAATGCCAAAATTTCCCTTAGCTAATAGGTTAGACGAGAATTATTCCAGATATTAGAAAGATTGATGACTGGACCCTCTCTCTTGAGGTTGGACCCTAGAGATGATTTGAGATGAGATAGTTGGAGGGAAAACAAAAATGAATATTATTATGCCCCATCCTATGGGAAACGATTATTTAAGGGGTGGGTGTGTTACATACCATCACCAAGGTGTACCATGCACAATCACTACCATGACATGACTCAAGCATGTGCCATAACAACATAAACATAAGCTTCTAAATTTATACATAAAAATACCTATGATATTGTATCAATCCTTATGCACAAAAGTACATATATGTAGCTCTTCCTAAACTTCAGCAACAAGAGAATACCATCTTCATCAAACTTTACCTCATTCTCATGGGACTAGTTTTGGATTAGTCACAAACCCTAACTTTCTACAAGCATAACTTCGTACCTGTAATGAACAAAGGTCTAAAATTTTAACCACAAATATGTTGAGATATTTATTCCATCTCCTAAAACTTTTATGGTCTAAAACTTCTCAAAACACAAGTTATAGTGAAAATGGAAAACCTTCCTAAATTTTATCATATTCTGGAGAGTGAAGTTGTAGAGCATGTCGCACGCTCAATATTTGATATCGGATTCTAAAACTCACACAAAATATATTAAATATTGCTATCTTTCCACTGAAATTGGTCTAAAGGAATTTGGATCCTCTATGAATAAGTTATGATTGTTTTACCTGGAACACATCTTTAATACTAGTTTCAAGACTAGTCAAAAATCTTATCTTCCATAGAGTGTATCTCTAAAAATACAACCACCCAAAAGATGAAATTTTTACCACATTTACCTTGATATGTCTTCTCAACAACCTCCAATTTTAGCTATATTATTCATTCTGTAAAAAATGTTATAGAGAAAATGGTACGATGACCTTTAAATAACATACCTTATAACACATCATCACAAGACTTCATGCTCCCTTGGAATTTCTCCCTTATTCACTTCATATTCCCTATGAAATTTGCTTCAAATATCCTTGGTTACCTCAAATAAGAATCACTTACTCAGGTAGAAGATATTCAATAGAATGTGCATGTGAATGTACTTATGAGTGACTTCTTGAGTTGTATATATACTTTTTCTAAGCAACCTTTTTCCTTAACTTTAGGGCTTCTTGAACTTTCTTGTTACAACCACTTTACCCTTTCATTAATGACTTTCAACCAATTAGGGGATTCTTAACCCATATTTTGAGATTCCAAATTCATGAACTCATAACTCCTCAATCGTGATGAACTATGTGACGTTCCACCTACCGTTGGGAATGCCATGACATGGACTATCCATCTATGAGTGTGTTACCTTCATTTACACTGTTCTTTATGTACTTATTCCTCAAACAACTTTAGGATGCATGACCACACCTATGGGTTTCTTGTATAATTCTTCAAAGCATATTCCTATAAGGTCCATGCTTAGAACTACGCCAGAAGGGGACCATTTTGGAGACTTATACAAATACACCCATCACATATGTTGACATCAATAACAACCACTTCTTATTGACATCAATAATAACCAACTGTCCAACAATATCAATCACAACCAACTATTCAACAATTTCCTACATCATACATTCACACTTCAAATTTGTGTTTTAGTTCTTATAGGGAATCATGGATTTTTTCCCTAGTTCACCTCATACAACGTCATAAATAACTTACATACCATGTGTATCCTTTTCTTATTTTTTTGGGACTTTCCTATTATGAGATTTCATGCCTTATTTTAAATTTATACTTCATCCTCTATTGTTTGAGATTGATTCTTGTTATCTGATTCTATTTCATGTGATATCACCTCATCCTTTTATGTAGATAAAATTTGTAGAGGCAATATTCTGTACTGGTGGGTCCTCCTTGTCCCGATGTCTAGCATCCATGTTCTTGTTGTCCAGACTCCACTCCTTGATACATTGTGTATTCAAATTCATGTGTATAATCCTCTTTCAATATTGGTACCTATATTACATTTACCACAAAATACATGAGTTGTGAATATACAAACTTCAAAACATAATTTAAAATGGTTCATTCAACATAAAGAGTTCAATTGGAAACTTAATGATGATTTCAAATAAAATTCACTGAGTTTCATATATATTCGATTTGGCGATGATTTCATACAAACCTAGATTGAAATTCTATGTTATCAGGTTCTTGGGTTGTTGAAAGTGCACTCATATTCAAACTTGAAAATATGGAAAAAGTAGTGGTGAGGAATATCCTAAAAACTACACTAGAGAAGTTGTAGATATTGGCGAGACATTTCTAATGGTATAAGGAGCACACCAAATAGAGTTTGGGGTCAAATGTTATGAAAAATAAATTAGGAGATAGGTTTTTCCTTATGCACTATGTTGTGCCCCTGCCAATGACTGGGATGATATGCCATGTGTTTTAAGTATGCTCACCAATGATTTCATCCTCCACACTTCATAAACCTCAGTGAATGTTCCCTAATCACCATTTGATTCATCTGCTTCTCATGGTATCATGCCTTAAATTTTTGGTCAGTCAATACATCAGATGAAAATTTATTTTTTTGAGTGTCGATACATCAGAGGAAAAACAATTTTTTAGGCCAACATATTGGAGAAAAAATAAATTTTAAGTACCGATGTATCAACATTAAAAGTAATTTAGAGTTTTGATTTATCGGTGTTAAAAATAATTTAATGGGCCAATGTATCAACATTAAAAGTAATTTAATGGGTTTATAGTTATGAAGGGGAATCCAACAAGGTTTCGGGAAATAGGTCAATATGTGTTAAGAGGGATCAATGTAATATTAAAGGGGGTTGACATGGTCTTAAGAGGGTTCAATGTAATGTTAAAGGGGGTTGGAATGGTTTTAATAGGGGGCAATCAAGGTTTTAAAATGTGGGGGATTTGTTTTATTATCCATATCACTTTGTTTTATATGCCCTCCTTCAATTCCAATGTATATCCTCTTTTTTAAAACATTTTTTAATACTTTAAACATTATTTTATTCATATTTCTATGTGCCTCAAACTTCATTTGTTGAGGCTTGAAAAACAAAATTGGGTCAATGTACCAAAAATTAAAATATTTTTTTTAACTGATGTATCAACACTTAAAATATTTTTCTGGGTCGATACACTATATGTCACATGGATTTTTTTTATTGTTTTTTTATTTTTTATTTCTTATGCAATAAACCAGGCTGGGTTTTGGTGCAACTCAGTCTAACTTATAAAACTAGTAACTTTCCCATACAATGCCCATTTGATATGCCATTTTTTGCAATGGAGAAAGTATCGGAAGAGGTTTCCAACGAGGGGACTTACAACTCCACTAAAAATATTTTAGCAAATTCATGATTGATGAGGCTCATTTCACAATAAATTTTTGGTGAGTGTTTTTTTACTTCTAGACTTTGGATTCAGATTTTGTTAGTGGTTTTGGATTCATAATTCTCTAAAACCTATAGCTTTCCTACTAAGGATGTGCAAAATTCACTTTGACCAATAACTAAAATTATGCACAAAAACATTTTTAATAAAATTTCATACCCCATTCTTGCCACCGCTTTACCCAAATTCAGTTTCGTTGGTTCCTTTGACATCTTTGTTATATAGTATTTCAATATGTCTATTGAAACTAGGGCTACCCTTCAGTAGTTGAGAGATATTATCCCATGAAAAAATCCAAATGATGTTTAGAGTACTTGGTATTGAATATTTTCCAGAAGTACCAATTCTTTTCCAAGAAGCAATTCAGAGCCAGCCTATGTCTTTTAGATGCTACAAACAACCTAGGTAACAATATATGACACTTTCATGTCCAGGTTTATTCAAAGAACCAAGAGGCACAAAACACATGTGAATATAAAACATGCAATAAATATCACTTGAAACACAAACTAACTTGACAAGATGATTTCTACACTCAATCATGACTACAAAATGAATTAAATAAAAACAAAAGGAAATCAAACACAAGTCACCCATTCAACCAATGAATGCTCAAAAATTAAAAATCAAGAGAACATGGATAATGGGTGAAGTCAGAAAAAGATCTGAGTTGAAAGTTTTTAAGAGGGGATTCAAGTAAATGGACTTGGGGGGTTGTTGAGGCCTCAACAATTGCAGACAAACTAGATGAAGCCATAATCTATGCTATTATTCCCTGAATTATTAGCAAAAAATTAATAGGATCACATTCTTACCTTCAAGGTCATTCCAAAATAAGTGTTAAGTAGGTATTTGAAATATTTCATTGTGGTGGATTCACTAGTGATGATTGTATGCCAGCTAGTGGATCTTGTCTATTGTAATAAGAGAATGAATGATGATTATATTTATTTCCTTAAAATGTGTCGATGATCCAGGTTGACATCTTCATCATAAGGATGATATAGGTTTTAGATATAAAAATATTTTCAATAGGTGAATATATATTATCCCTTGGGTATTTCTCCACTAGCCATGGGAATCCATAGCCCTAATGGAGTCACCATGGTGTAACATACCTTGCTACACTGTCAATGAGTTTCCATGGCCCCAAAAGAGAATATCTGCATGTCCCTTGATTTGATTGATCTCTCTTTCTGATTCCTTCCTAGTTTATTCAATATATGATTAGCATCCGGTGGATGAAGTGGTGTCCTTCTTTCTTTTTATTTTATTTTAGCCTGATAGGAGATGAATGCCAACTATTGGGAATTTTCTTATAGATTTTTTGCACCTAGCTAATTAAAATAATCCCTTTTGGTTTTCATCTTGTAGAATTCAACATTTCACCCTTCACGTGAGAAACTACTTAGTGTATGGATCGTTTCCCTATTACATAGGACCGTATCTTTAGACAACATGTAAGGATAACCATTTATTAGCTACTTTTTTATGTCATGGTCCAATTTTTGTTACACTATTCCAAACAAATCCTTGATTTATATACAATAGTGCCCTTCGATTCAACTTATAAACTAGGAAAGACATGCATACTAATTCAAGCATGTTTATGTGCATATTGTTCCTAATATGGGACAATGGATATGAGAAACATGTATATCATCAAACAAAATCAAGGATTTCAAAGAAAATAAATTGGAAGAATAGTTCATCCTCAGGGAAAGAAGAAATGTGGAATAGAGCCTTGTGTTGAACTTATGATTATACTGAGAGGCGAGGTGAATCAATATAAGATGTACCTTTTAATTTATTTAACCATTCATCAATCATTCATTAACTTAGAAACAATAATCACATACAAACTCAAATCATAATGCACAAATTTTAATATGGAAACCCAATCAGGAGAAAACCATAAAACTGATCTTTATAAATTCATGTAATCAACAACCTACTGTTACAATATTTGCAGGCACCAACCTGTTGGAGACATCAATCCCCTCACCTAAGCACCAACTCAGAAACACTTGTAGGAACCAACCTACAAGAGACACCAATCCCCTCACCTAAGCACCAACTCAACAAGATATTGTCTATGCACCAACCTACTAAAGACACCAATCTCCTTATCCAAGAACCAACATGGTAAGGCCTATATAGACACCAATCCAATATATTCATATACAAAGTACTTTTGACTTCACCTACATACTTCATACTTCAAACATAGCTTCAAACCATAGTCAAATATATTATGCATTCCCTAGTGAGACTCATAACATCATTCACATAATATGATCCCATACTACAACATCACAACCTCAAAACAATGCACTTTGCAGCATTGTATACCTTCAATCCTTCATAGTGCACATTGAGAACAAGAAAAACCTAAGAAAAGCCCTTAGACTTCTCTTGCACACCCTTAGATCCCAAAAAAAATACCTAGTTCCTTTAGTGCACCTACGATCTCTTCAGCTCACCTCAAACTTGAACTCTTGCTTGGATTTTTCTTCAAATGTGCACATCTATCATGTGTTTATAGTATTTATGTTCTCACATTTAGGGTCGACCTGTAAATACTCATTGAGTCGACTAAATTTTCTGGTTGGGTTTTTGGACGAACCAATTCATATCTTTTCATTCTTAGGGAGTTATAGGGAATTCCATATACTATTGGAAAGGTCTCAAAATAATATTTCCAACCATATAAAATATGATCCCATTTTATATAGGTATATAGGGTAAACATTCCTTCAAATATAGGGTATCCAAACTGAGCATAAACAATAAAAAACAATGTTTCCAATAATCTCCATCTTACAATCTTTATATTGGAAATATGCATTCTCCCCCTGTCTTTGACATCAATGACAACGATATTTAAACACGTTGCGGTCACATTCAAAAGCAAAAGATAAAAATCACTTTTAAACTTTATACTAGTAAAAAACAAAACCTTTAATCAGTTATGAGTAAATATAGGTAGCAAACAAAGAAAATATTATGAAAGTGAAAGCATCAATGGTAGTGTCACAAGTTTCTTAAAATATTCAAG
Source organism: Picea engelmannii (assembly GCA_009831015.1). Classification (NCBI taxonomy): domain Eukaryota; kingdom Viridiplantae; phylum Streptophyta; class Pinopsida; order Pinales; family Pinaceae; genus Picea; species Picea engelmannii. The sequence continues at coordinate 146,991 of ML808383.1, read as the reverse complement.
AATCACAGCAAAACAAATATTTGTGTAACCTCTTGAAAATACTAATCTTTGTAAAAGATTATATACATAGTACTTCATCTAAATGGGATTTGGTGCTAGGTTGTATGAGAATCAAATATTTCATTTTATTTCTCGAATTCTGCTAGATTATTCTTGTGGACTTGTGTTTCAAGAAGTAGGGGAGTAGAAATCGATTCCTTTTATACTTCTTCAATGACTTTTCTCTAGTCCTACAATATCCAAAGGATTTTGAAATCCGTCCTCATTCTTTGACTCTCCAAGTCCTAGAACTTATTTTGAAGCATGAGCATGCTCACCTCATCACTGGTTCAAATATGGCACACAATATCAATAGGACACTTGTACCTACATAAAACTATAATTTAGGACATAAGATTGATTTTAATCTATGTCAGGAGAAATGAAAGGACTTAATATATACATCTGCAAATAATTGAAAGTAAACTTCAAAAACAAATTTGTGAGTAATGTTTCCAAGTGTTGTGTCCCATGGTGTAACGTACCCAACGCCCAACCGAGCAACATTACGTGTGGAAAATCATTAAATTTTTAAGATTTACTGCTAAGCAAATTCCTATAGCTTACTAGTCATAGATCACACACACATTTGACCATTTAACTAATACTACAATTCCAAATGCATCTAACAATGTATATTAAACATGAATACAATTGTTCAAGAAAACAAAAACAAACAAAATTCATATAAATTATTCACACAATGAAATGTAACATAAGAACAGAACATAAGATAAAAACGTATCCATTAATGATTAACCAAATGGTTGAAAAAGAAGGATGAACCTCCCAACCATAGGCATTACTGATCATTTTCTCTCATCATCAATCCACCCCCGAGTTGAGGCTATGAGTCCACAAGGAGATCCAGCCCACTAGCTATCCACTCTCCACATAGAGCAACCCCAAGCTAGGTTCTAGTCTCACAATAGTTCCAAACCTCCAGCTTTCTCTTTTCCCCACAACCTGCACTACCCAAAGAATGTATCCCCTTCACTTCTCATGGTCACTTGGGTTGTAGAATTCATTTATCATGACCACAAGTGCATTCGGTTGGCCATGGATAATTCAGTTTGGAACTCTAGGAACTCTTAGTTGTTTCATGTTTTCTCACAATACCCTTCATAAGGCTCTGAAATATTTCCTCAACAGGAAATCGCAGCACAGGTTTACAACCCGATTTACCGGCACATAGGCCTCTATCTCAGCATAAAAAAACATCCAAACAATGGCTTCCTTCAAGTATAACATGGTTGGTCCTCTTCCCAACCCTCTTCCCTTATTTGCTACCCCAAAATATGTATGTAAAAACTACCCCCCTTCTACATACGAATTTCCTATTATTCCTTTCTTACTTGACTCACACTCTTCTCAAGGATGATTTTACCTCATCCCATTCACTCCAATAACTATGGGATGTGACCACTTACACCCAAACTCTTACATGAGTTTAATGATTGGCCTCTCATACACTCAATCAACAAATAGAAGGTTATACACAAAGATAATAATTTTAGGAATGTGGGTTGGATTAATACACATGAATGATCCCCCCTTGGACCCTTCTCTCTCATGGAATCATATTCTCCCATCATTCTTCATMTCTTTTTTATCACAACCAATGATTATTACTTTTATTAATTATTTCAATATAATATGAAAATCGTCCCCCAGCCACATTAAATTAATAAGGGCCCTTCGCCCCAGCACATAGGCTCACCAACCTAATTYACATTTATACAATTACATTATAATTCATGGGGATTAGAAATAGGAATTCTACATCCCCTCCACCTTATTTTCACACTATCCTCAGTGAAAAACACCCTACACATGTAATTTCATTTTACAATTCTAGCTCCCTGACCAATAATCAACATATAGAATCTTTGGCCCAAAATCATACATGAATTCCAGCCTAAACAAATTATATAGGAACTATGGCCCCAATACCACAGATATATAGGCACATCCGGCCCCCAAAATCACGAATACAAAGATATCCTAGCCTGAAACATATATATATATATATATATATAACACTGGCATTCTCCTAAAACTATCCTGATTTTCCACCATCTCTCTTCCTCTTGACCTGTCCAACCCAAGAGAAAGCATCAATGCTAGTGTCACACGTTTCTTAAAATATTCTTGCATCACAACAAAACAAATATTTATGTAACCTCTTGAAAATACTAATCTTTGTGAAAGATTATATACATAGTGCTTCATCTAAATGGGATTTGGTGCTAGGTTGTATAAGAATCAAATATTTCATTTTATTTCTTGAATTCTGCTAGTTTATTCTTGTGGCCTTGTGTTTCAAGAAGTAGGGGACTAGAAAGGGATTCCTTTTATACTTCTTAAATGACTTTTCTCTAGTCCTACAATATCCAAAGGATTTTGAAATCCATGCTCATTCTTTGACTCTCCAAGTACTAGAACTTATTTTGAAGCATGAGCATGCTCACCTCATCATTGGTTCAAATATGGCACACAATATCAATAGGACACTTGTACCTACATAAGAAAATAATTTAGGACATAAGATTGATTTTAATCTATCTCAGGAGAAATGAAAGGAATTAATATATAAATGTGCAAATAATTGAAAGTAGAGTTCAAAAACAAATTTGTGAGTAATGTTTCCAAGTGTTGTGTCCCATGGTGTAACGTACCCAACTCCCAACCGAGAAACATTACGTGCGGAAAATCATTAAATTATTAAGATTTACTGCTAAGCAAATTCCTGTAGCTTACTAGTCACAGATCACACACACATTTGACCATTTAACTGATACTACAATTCCAAATACATCTAACAATGTATATTAAACATGAATACAATTGTTCAAGAAAACAAAAACACACAAAATTCATATAAATTATTCACACAACGGAATTTAACATAAGAATAGAACATAAGATAAAAAATTATCCATTACTGATTAACCAAATGGTTGCAAAAGAAGGAGGAACCTCCCAACCATAGGCACTACTGATCATTTTCTCTCATCATCAAGCCACCCCCGAGCTGAGGCTATGATTCCATAAGGAGATCTGTCCCACTAGCTATCCACTCTCCATAGAGAGTCGCCCCCAACCCAGGTTCTAGTCTCACAATAGTTCCAAACCTCCAACTTTCTCTTTTCCCCACAACTTGCACTACCCAAAGAATGCATCCCCTTCACTTCTCACAGTCACTCGGGCTGTACCATTCATTTATCAGGACCACTAGTGCATTCGGTTGGCCATGAATAACTCAGTTGGGAACTCTAGGAAATCTCAGTTGTTTCATGTTTTCTCACAACACCCTTCACAAGGCTCTGAAATATTTCCTCAACAAGAAATCACACCACAGGTTTACAACTCGATTTACTGGCACATAGGCCTCTATCTCAGCATAAAAAAACAGCCAAACAATGGCTTCCTTCAAGTATACCATGGTTGGTCCTCTTACCAGCCCTCTGCTCTTCTTTGCTACCCCAAAATATGTATGTAAAACCTACCCCCCCTTCTGCATACGAATTTTCTATTAGTCCTTTCTTGCTTGACTCACACTCTTCTCAAGGATAATTGTACCTCATCCCATTCTCTCCAGTAACTATGGGATGTGACCACTTACACCCAACCTATTACATGATTTTAATGATTGGCCTCTCATACGCTCAATCAACAAATAGAAGGTTATACACAAAGATAATAATTTTAGGAAAGTGGGTTGGATTAATACACATGAATGATCCCCCCTTAGACCCCTCTCTCATGGAATCATATTCTCCCATCATTCTTCATCTCTTTTGTATCACAACCAATGGTTATTACTTTTATTAATTGCTTCAATATAATATGAAAATCATCCCTCAACCACATTAAATAAATAAGGGCTCTTCGTCCCAGCGCATCGGCTCACCAGCCTAATTCACATTTATACAATTACATTATAATTCACGGGGCTTAGAAATAGGAATGTTACATCCCCTCCCCCTTATTTTCACATTGTCCTCAGTGAAAAACAACCTACAAGTGTAATTTCATTTTACAATAGTGGCTCCCAGGCCAATAATCAACATATAGAATCTTTGGCCCAAAATCATACAGGAATTTTAGCCTATACAACTTATATAGGAACTATGTCCCCAATACCATAGATATATAGGCACATCTGGCCCCCAAAATCACAAATACAAATATACCCTAGCCTGAAACATATATATAAGACACTGGTATTCTCCTAAAACTATCATGATTTTCCACCATCTCTCTTCCTCTTGACCTGTCCAACCCAAGAGAAAGCATCAATGCTAGTGTCACAAGTTTCTTAAAATATTCTTGCATCACAACAAAACAAATATTTATGTAACCTCTTGAAAATACTAATCTTTGTGAAAGATTATATACATAGTGCTTCATCTAAATGGTATTTGGTGCTAGGTTGTATGAGAATCAAATATTTCATTTTATTTCTCAAATTCTGCTAGTTTATTCTTGTGGCCTTGTGTTTCAAGAAGTAGGGGACTGGAAAGCAATTCCTTTTATACTTCTTAAACGACTTTTCTCTATTCCTACAATATCCAAAGGATTTTGAAATCCATGCTCATTCTTTGACTCTCCAAGTCCTAGAACTTATTTTGAAGCATGAGAATGCTCACCTCATCATTGGTTCAAATATGGCACACGATATCAATAGGACACTTGTACCTACATAAGAAAATAATTTAGGACATAAGATTGATTTTAATCTATCTCAGGAGAAATGAAAGGACTTAATAAATACATGTGCAAATAATTGAAAGTAGAGTTCAAAAACAAATTTGTGAGTAATGTTTCCAAGTGTTGTGTCCCATGGTGTAACGTACCCAACTCCCAATCGAGCAACATTACGTGCGGAAAATCATTAAATTATTAAGATTTACTGCTAAGCAAATTCCTGTAGCTTACTAGTCACAGATCACACACACATTTGACCATTTAATTGATACTACAATTCAAAATGCATCTAACAATGTATATTAAACATGAATACAATTGTTCAAGCAAACAAAAACACACAAAATTCATATAAATTATTCACACAACGAAATTTAACATAAGAATAGAACATAAGATAAAAACTTATCTGTTACTGATTAACCAAATGGTTGCAAAAGAAGGATGAACTTCCCAACCATAGGCACTACTAATCATTTTCTCTCATCATCAAGCCACCCCCGTGCTGAGGCTATGAGTCCATAAGGAGATCTGTCCCACTAGCTATCCACTCTCCACAGAGAGCAGCCCCCAACCCAGTTTCTAGTCTCACAATAGTTCCAAACCTCCAACTTTCTCTTTTCCCCACAACCTGAACTACCCAAAGAATGCATCCCCTTCACTTCTCACAGTCACTCGGGTTGTACCATTCATTTATCAGGACCACTAGTGCATTCGGTTGGCCATGAATAAATCACTTGGGAACTCTAGGAAATCTCAGTTGTTTCATGTTTTCTCACAACACCCTTCACAAGGCTCTGAAATATTTCCTCAATAGGAAATCACACCACAAGTTTACAACTCGATTTACCAGCACATAAGCCTCTATCTTAGCATAAAAAAATAGCCAAACAATGGCTTCCTTCAAGTATACCATGGTTGGTCCTCTTCCCAGCCCTCTGCTCTTCTTTGCTACCCCAAAATATGTATGTAAAAACTACCCCCCCTTCTTCATACGAATTTCCTATTATTCCTTTCTTGCTTGACTCACACTCTTCTCAAGGATAATTGTACCTCATCTCATTCGCTCCAATAACTATGGGATGTGACCACTTACACCCAACCTATTACATGATTTTAATGATTGGCCTCTCATACACTCAATCAACAAATAGAAGGTTATACACAAAGATAATAATTTTAGAAATGTGGGTTGGATTAATACACATGAATGATCCCCCCTTGGACCCCTCTCTCTCGTGGAATCATATTCTCCCATCATTCTTCACCTCTTTTTTATCGCAACCAACGATTATTACTTTTATTAATTATTTCAATATAATATGAAAATTGTCCCCCGAACACATTAAATAAATAAGGGCTCTTCGTCCCAACACATCGGCTCACCAGCCTAATTCACATTTATACAGTTACATTATAATTCATGGGGATTAGAAATAGGAATGTTACATCCCCTCCCCCTTATTTTCACACTGTCCTTAGTGAAAAACACCCTACAAGTGTAATTTCATTTTACAATAGTGGCTCCCGGGCCAATAATCAACATATAGAATCTTTAACCCAAAATCATATAGGAATTTTAGCCTAAGAAAATTATATAGGAACTATGTCCCTAATACCATAGATATATAGGCACATTCGGCCCCCAAAATCATGAATATAAATATACTTTAGCCTGAAACATATATATAAGACATTGGTATTCTCCTAAAACTATCATGATTTTCCACCATCTCTCTTCCTCTTAACCTGTCCAACCCAAGAGAAAGAATCAATTCTAGTGTCACAAGTTTCTTAAAATATTCTTGCATCACAACAAAAAAAATATTTATGTATTCTCTTGAAAGTACTAATCTTTGTGAAATATTATATACATAGTGCTTCATATAAATGGGATTTGGTGCTAGGTTGTATGAGAATAAAATATTTCATTTTATTTCTTGAATTCCACTAGCGTATTCTTGTGACCTTGAGTTTCAAGAAGTAGGGGACTGGAAAGCGATTCCTTTTATACTTCTTCAACGACTTTTCTCTAGTCCTACAATATCCAAAGGATTTTGAAATCCATGTTCATTCTTTGACACTCCAAGTCCTAGAACTTATTTTGAAGCATGAGCATGCTCACCTCATCATTGGTTCACATATGGAAAATGATATCAATAGGACACTTGTAGCTACATAAGAAAATAATTTAGGACATAAGATTGATTTTAATCTATCTCACGAGAAATGAAAGGACTTAATATATACATGTGAAAATAATTGAAAGTAGAGTTCAAAAAAAAAATTGTGAGTAATGTTTCCAAGTGTTGTGTCCCATGGTGTAACATACCCAATGCCCAACCGAGCAACATTACATGTGAAAAATCATTAAATTATTAAGATTTATTGCTAAGCAAATTCTTGTAGCTTACTAGTCACAAATCACACACACATTTGACCATTTAACTAATACTACAATTCCAAATGCATCTAACAATGTATATTAAACAGGAATACAATTGTCCAAGCAAACAAAAACACACTAAATTCATATAAATTATTCACACAACAAAATTTAACATAAGAACGGAACATAAGATAAAAACTTATCCGTTAATGATTAACCAAATGGTTTCAAAAGAAGGATGAACTTCATGACCATAGTCACTACTGATCATTTTCTCTCATCATCAAGCTACCCTCGAGCTAAGGCTATGAGTCCACAAAGAGATCCGACCCACTAGCTATCCACTCTCCACACAAAGAAACCCCCAACCCAGGTTCTAGTCTCACAATAGTTCCAAACCTCCATCTTTCACTTTTCCCCACAACCTGCACTACTCAAAGAATGTAGCCCCTTCACTTCTCACAGTCACTCGGGTTGTACCATTCATTTATCAAAACCACTAGTGCATTCGGTTGGCCATGAATAACTCAGCTGGGAACTCTAGGAACTCTCAATTGTTTCATGTTTTCTCATAGCACCCTTCACAAGGCTCTGAAATATTTCCTCAATAGTAAATCACACCACAGGTTTACAACTCGATTTACCAGTACATAGGCCTCTATCTCAGCATAAAAAAAGAGCCAAACAATGGATTCCTTCAAGTATACCATGGTTGGTCCTCTTCCCAACCCTCTGCGCTTCTCTGCTACCCAAAAATGTGTATGTAAAAATTACCCCCCCTTCTGCATACGAATTTCCTATTATTCCTTTCTTACTTGACTCACACTCTTCTCAAGGATGATTGTACCTCATCCCATTCACTCCAATAACTATGGGATGTGACCACTTACACCCAACCTCTTACATGAGTTTAATAATTGGCCTCTCATACACTCAATCAACAAATAGAAGGATATACACAAAGATAATAATTTTAAGAATGTGGGTTGGATTAATACACATGAATGATCCCCCCTTGGACCCCTCTCTCTCGTGGAATCATATTCTCCCATCATTCTTCATCTCTTTTGTATCGCAACCAACGGTTATTACTTTTTTTAATTATTTCAATATAATATGAAAATCATCCCTCGACCACATTAAATAAATAAGGGCTCTTCACCCCAACGCATTGGCTCACCAGCCTAATTCGCATTTATACGATTACATTATAATTCATGGGGATTATAAATAGGAATGTTACATCCCCTCCCCCTTATTTTCACACTGTTAACAATGAAAAACACCCTACAAGTGTAATTTCATTTTACAATTCTAGCTCCTGAGCCAGTAATCAAAATATATAATATTTGGCCCAAAACCATACAGGAATTCCAGCCTAAACAAATTATATAGGAACTATGGCCCCAATACCACAGATACATAGGCACATCCAGCCCCCAAAATCATGAATACAAAGATACCCTAGCCTAAAACATATATATACGAAACTGGCATTCTCCTAAAACTATCCTGATTTCCCACCATCTCTCTTACTTCTGACCTGTCCAACCCAAGGAATGCACCATTCGTTTATCAGAGATAATCCAAGGGATGTTCCATTTGTTTATTAAGATTAACCCAAGGAATGTGCCATTATTTTATCAGGGTCTCTCTAGAATAGGTAGCTGGGAATCTCACTGCTAGGAAGTCAAGGGACTCTCTGCTAGGAAGAATACCAATAAAATAACCAGCAACAACCTTGCTACTGTAGTGAAACTCACACAAGCGTGCACTCTTCAATCTTGACAACCTGGTTCTTCGATAGTGAAACTCACACTAGATTTCACCCTTCAGGTCTAACAACTTGGTTATTCGATAGTGCAACTCACACATGAGTTCACTCTTCAGGCCTGAACACATGTATCTTTGATAGTGCAAATCACACAAGAGTTCACTCTTCAGGCCTGACAACTTGGTTCTTCGATAGTACATCTCACACAGGATTTCACTCTTCAGGCCTGACAACCTTGTTCTTCGACAATGCAACTTACACATGAGTTCACTCTCTAGGCCTAACAACCTGGTTATTAGATAGTGAAACTCACACGAGATTTCACTCTTCAGGACTGACAACTTGGTTCTTCAACAATGCAACTCACCCTCTAGGATTAGGCAACCCTTTCATTGTTATACAGTTCCTTAAGAGATCCATGATTTTCCAAGGTTTTCTCATGCAAAAAAATGCCAACCAGTTGTTAGAATTCCATTAGCAATATGTAACCTATGGAAATCATCCCATATGTAGTACATGCATACAATTAGTATGAGACATCATCATATAATTATAAAAATTCCAAATATGTTTTACACAGGAAAATAGAATTTCCCAAACATGAGTCTTTTTTCTCATAAGTGTTTGGCTCTTGTAGCAATATATATTGGTATTCCTTATGGGATTACATCCCTTCCATATCCAAGACTATTTCCCCTGCAATTTTCTCAATTCCATGCAACCAAACAAATTGTTAGTATATTGTTACAATTTTTAATTATTAATTTCTCAAATCTAGTTATACAAGAAAATAAAAATTCCCACGCTTGAGGATTTTGGTCATTATGTTTGGTTCTTGCAGCCATAGATATCAGTCTCCCTTATGGGAATACATCATTTCCATATCCAAGATCATTCTGCCTACAATTTCCTTAACTTTCTTGCAGCCAAACAAGATTGTTAATGTTGGGCCCTTCGTTTTGATTAATATAAGTTGCATAGGATATTTCAGAGCTTCATTTTGGTGAATATTAGTTGTGAAAGCTATTTTGGAATCAAACAGCCGACCAAAGGAAGGAATGGAAAGTGTAGAAAAGGGAATGTGCAACAAGAAGCAGTTAGAACATAAAATAGTTGGAAATATAGCACAACACTAGTTTTGGAGAAAGAGGTTGCAACCGAATCAAGAAGAAGAGAGAACTCTCGGGTTCTCAACCAGCAAGCCTAGATCAAATTATAGATATGGGATCAATATGATTGTAAAAGGGGATGATTATTAGTGTTATTTTTCATGTTGTTGTTGGTATTTTGGTTGGTAACAATGGCGTATGGTTGTTGGTCATGGTTAAGCTTAGTCAGTTTGGGAAAGGTTGAGTCCAAGTCTGAGTCTAATTCGACTTATTGTTGTTGTTAGCTTAGCTAAATCCTAAAATTTGGGATAGGAACTAGATTGATAATGTAATAGAGTCATGTAGTACTGTAGTTTTGGAAAGAGAAAGAGACTGAGATAACCTTGTCTCATAATAGTGTAGAAGCACTTGTTGATTATCTTTGGCATGGACAATTGTATATGTGACTCAACATGATCTTGTATTCTGAGAAGGGACCTATTATATGATAATATAGTGGGAGACCCAATTATTTTGAAAATATCTTGTTGACTTAGTCTTCTGATTCTATTGAATTTTATGCTATGTTATCTTTTATGTCAGATATGCTTAAATGATTATATCTTTCATGTGAATTTCGATGAAACTCTGTTTCTCCATTATCAGTTAGGAAATGTTCAGGAATGAATCAATTTTAATCTATCTGGCGCACGAATTATATGAATCTTGATACTTTGGAGATATGTCTGAGTATTATCCTTACCCTTCCCTCTCCTATTCGTCTCGGTTTCACTTTGGGTGAGACTTCTTCCCTCTCGAGAAGATGAAAATGCCAGCGCACTAGAATACATTGGTACCTTTTGTTGGTAACTTGAAGAGGACCCTGGTCTGATCACTTTTGCACAAATAAAATGGTTATGCTGCCAAGACTTGTGATTTAAAAGGGAACCTTTAAGGAGAATGCTTCTATGGATCTATAGATCTGATATTTGACAATGGTGGGAATGAAATTTTGATGTCTTTATATGGAAGGAAGTGGAGTTGTGAGGTCAAAACGTGAGCAATAGAAGAGATTTTGTCTTTTATTCAGAAAGATAGAGTGACCAGTATGAGATATTGTAGGTAAAATTCTTGGAAGAGATTTTTCATTAGATAGATCGGCTACAAGAAGCTCTAGAATTCAAAGAACGCATCAAGAAGACTTGTACGTGGGACACAAAGAAGATCACAACACTTCATTGGTTGATAACCAGATTACGTGAGCAATCTATTTATGTGTTAACAAGACTCTAGAAGGGTATATCATTGAATTTGTAGCTGAGAATCACCAATATTTTTCATGGGAGGAAGAAATTTTCAAGAAAGGTGCACGCGGGAGACTGTTGAGGGAAATTACCCTGTGGATCAAAGAATTCTTGATGGAGGAGGGGATGTTAACTATTCCCTCAACTGAGATGGCATCCTAAACACCTATGCTTGGGGTAGGGTGATTTTGGGGTAGGATCATGACCTAAGAAGGGAAAAGGTTTCTTTGACAGATAGGGGAAGATCAAGAAAATAACGCAAGAAATGAGCAAGCCTTGAGAAGAGATGCCATAGTTGAGAAGTGGTGGAATGGAAAGGTAAAGAAAGCAACAAAGAAATCTGAGGTGTTTTGGAAAGAAACTGGATCAAGAAGAACAGATGAAAGAAAAAAGGAAGATTTGAGGAAGGTAAGAAGAAAAGAAAGATTGGCCAGTCTAAGATTACAGTAGAGAGAAGCACAGAGAGAAAGGAGTCCCCAGGTGGGTGGACAAGAAGAGGAGTGTGGATAAGAAAGGGAATATGAAGTAGGTATGGATCTTGCAGAAGATCGAGAATAGTCAGCCCCGATATCAGGAAACATCAGGAATCAGGCCGAGAAGGTTGCTCCAGAGGAATAAAATGAGACCCCCCAAATAAAAAAAACCCTAGATGTTATTTTCGGGATTAACTGCGTAGTGTAAGTCATTAATCTATGACCCATATTCATGAGTATTAGTCGTAACTAACCAATAATTCTCATGATTTGAATAGTCCACTTAGCACTCATTGCATCCTCCCGTAAGTCAATGGAACCATCCTCCTGTAAGTCAATGGAACCCTCCTGTAAGTCAATGGAACCATCCTCGAATCACCCATTCCCTAGGTTCCCTCTATACCCATGGTAATCTCTATACCGCATACTTATGATAGTTCTATTCCATCGCATTCATTCAGTCAGGCACAGTATGTAAGTGTAAATACTAGGAGGATATTGGGATCCTCTAACATATCACAAACAGGGACATTAGGTTTCATTTTAATAGGAAAAGTAAGATCCATAATGGCTGGAAATATGGGAGGCTCGATTTCCTAATACCCAAAATTATGGGGTAAAGGGGACGAGGATGTAGAGAAACATTGGTTCCTATGTGAATCCATCTAGAGATCCAGATGGACTCTCGATGAAAACAAGTTAGTATAATTTTACACTACCTTGAGGGGTCATGCCCTCAAATGGTACATGAAGGCTATTGAACCAGGGGTGCAAGGACAAGCATTCACCCTTGCCCAAGTTTGTTTGAAGTTCATCTTCGAATTCAAACTACCTCAATCAGAGAAACAAGCTGTCTCTGAGTTGCGAGAGTTTCAACAAAGGGAAGGAGAATCTACCTTGGAGTACAGTCAGAAATTTAAAGACATTATTGGTAGGTTAGCACATCCAATTCACGAAGATCACCAGAGGGAATGGTACATCCAAGGAATAATACCTCTGATGAGAATTCCTCTAACACAACAACATATAGCCACATTAACAAAGTCCTTGGAATAGACGTTGAAGATCAAATCCATGGAAGGTTATCCAGGGAGTCTGAGAGTGACCAGACCTCTAGTGGACACAAATTTGTCACAACTCTAGGGACAAATATCAACACTAACGAAGAAGATTCAAGAATTAACTATACCAAGACTAGGATGACCTCAGGTTTGGTGCAAAGCATGCTACACAGAGGGGGATCTGGAAAATGAATGTTTGCGCATGAGAGGAATTTGACCTCCTCACATTAGAATTGTATCTATCCAACAATTCAATCATTTCCAACCATTATTCACATTAAAATGGAATTATACCATTCATCATATTATCTATAATGAGACTATCATTCACTATACATGCATTATCAACACATCAAGCTTTTCATCATGCAATCAAACTTTACCAATAAATAAAACCAATGTGCCAATAATCCTAGCCACATCTACATAATGCACTTTTGAATGGATTCCAGAATACCATATGTTCATGTCATGTATTCCACCATGTGAGTTGGAAGGTATGGCCCATGCCTCAATACACCATCCAAAATCTTCCCCACAACCCATCTGATCCTTCGGATACTTTCCTCTTCAACCCATACACAACACTAGGAACATCATCCCTTAGTGCTATATAGTTTAGGAAAAAAGGTTGCATTCCAAACCCCAATTACATAGGGAATAACCATCATGCACTTGAATGACACTATAGCCTTTTCATATCCAAATTCATCATGGCCTCACTCATGACCATCTCAAATGAAATTCATTGTTATAGCAGGAGTAGTGTCTCATGACTTAACTAGGTTATGAATTCATAATAACCAACATAACATAATATGCAATTAAATTTCCCATAAATGCATTCGAGAAATAAATAATATTTTCATACTAAAGGCCTATCTCCTTTTCATCGATTCAAATATTTATATTATAATGAGGGAATTATTACCTTCATTCCCTTCAACATTTATACATTATAACAACCTAAAATGCATCACTCCACAGTTGTTATCAATTTACTGATGCTACCTAATCTCTCTATATTTGTAAAAGCTCGTCGACTCCCTTCACTAATTTTATTGGTCAACATTTTTTCCATCCTCATTTATCTTCATATGGATGGATACCATAAGAAACAATATCATCATGTTATAATCATGTTTCCTAGATACAAAATCCATCATTAGTTTTATTCAAATATCATAGCATCATTATTTCATATATATATATAACATCAGACTACTCTTAGTATATAATCATGCCACCAACATGTTCAAGCATGTCTACATGCAAAAATACACATCATTATGCACTAGGCATTTGATCTTTCATGACTATTTTATGCACATGAATTTTATATATATTCTATGCATCATGCATCAATTCTATCATGCACTCCAATGCATTTCTATTTCATATTAATTAATTATTTATATTTATTGTTGTAGATGGATGTCTTTGAATTTCTGTAGAACCCTATTTCCCTGTGTGTTTCTATTTTTCTCAACTATGCACCACTGGCCTCTATTCTACACCTGCTAGCCAATCCTTACTTGGCCATCCTGCATTTCTAGACACTAGCTAGTCCACTAGCTCTTCCATATCGCAACTACTTTATGCAAAGAATCTTGTATCGACATATTTTGGCTAAATTCTCAATATTCATAGTGGTGTAACATGCATTATTCCATCTTAGCACTAACACTGCAATCTAATTAACCACTTCCAATTTTTCTTGACCATACTAGCCTTGGAATACCATTATTGTTGACTGGCATTTCAACATTCTAAAATACTTCTTTCATGCCTTCTTTCTAATATTCCTTGTTTCCCATGGATTTAGTCAATATTAAATATATCTCTTCACTTCATTGAGTGATTCACTGTGAAGAAATATTTTGGCCATTCAAGACCACCCTACTCCAATGGAAATGGCACCCTTTTGCATTTGCACATGTACCTTAATTTTGTTGCACACTCCGATAATAGAGGCATCTTTCTTTCTTGTGTAATTTTAGATAAGAGTTGCTAGATCATATCTAACAATTCCTTCTTCCTACATTCCCATTCTTTCTCATAGAGATGATTGATCCAGCCATAAGTCACACCTCATATCATGATATCCTTTCTCCTTCTCTTACAACAAGATTTGTTTCCTTTACTATATTTCTATCTTCAAGGTTATGGAGTCATCTTTGATTCTTGTGCAAGCAATGACATTATTTACTTGTTGGGTTCATACCTTATGTGAAAATATCTATTGACCTTCCTTTGCAAGTCATTCAATCTCCATAGCATTTGAATACTAATATTCCTTTTCTTTTATTTAGAACCTTGACAACCTTGCAACACCTTCCCTGCACTTTCCTTTACAGTTCTTTGATACTCAGCCATATGCTCAAGCTTGACCTCTTTCCTATCCAATGGACCCTGGAATTAATTTATAATAGAACCACATGATTATCAGTAGTTTAATATTATCCTCTTTCTATAAATCCTTTTCACACAATGCTCTCTACAGAGTTCTCTTGTACTTCATGATAATGTTGTGTCAGTAAGCTTAGCCTCTCATTTTTCAAGATACTTCTCTTCAAGTGTTCATCTAGGCTTATGCATAAGTAGTATTCTAAGCATCTACACTCTTAATTACACAACAATCACCTTGCTCACTCACCTCTATCATTTTGAAGGTTTCTCCAAACTTTAACACCATTTAGAAAAATCTTCACATCAAGTAATTACGTGGTTCATGGAATTCAATTCCACTTTTCATTACTTTCCCTGTAGCTCTTTATTACCTCAACCAACTTCTCATAGTGACATTATTTTTCTTATCTCTTCTTCCATTTGAATCTATCTCAACATTCCCCATGTTGAAATGAAAACCTACGATCTCTTCCTCACGGCTGTAATATCCTTGAGAATCTTCCATGAATCTAGTTCTCATATAAGAACTAAAGTTTCTTTATGTACCTCTAATTCTGCAAGAAGTCTGTTAGAAATATGCATAACATAAAACATTTCATCATATTGAATACATGTTATTTATTCATCAATTATGAAGGAAAAATTGCACCAATTCAAATTTTGATTTTCTTGATGCATTCCTCCCCGAAACAACTTCCCAATGACTGTACTCATGCCTCAATCTGAATTATGAGTGAAAAGTTACAACAACTACATGTTGCAATTCCACTCTTTTTACTTCCACATATATATATTTATTATTTTTTGAGAAATTTAATTGCCCAAATCAAAATTTTGGTTTTAAAAGTGTCTTATGCTCCTCAATACCTTTCCAACGACTATTTGTTTGCTCAAATTCGAGCTCCGAACTACAAGTTATGGTCTGAAGAAATTTAGGTTGTTTTACTCAATTTACTCATGTATGCTATAGGTGTCTCATTTATTTTCCTACACATTTTCAGGTACCCATAACCAAAATATGACTGTACCTCTAGCTTATATGGGTCATAATATTTCCATCTATGGTTCTTGTGCCCCAAATGGACTTTTGAGCATAGTTATTCCCTCTAGAAGTAATATTGGTGCCAAAATTTTACCCTCACTATTTTGGTTGTAACTTTCTCATATGAGCTCTATTTCGAGAACCATTTAGCTCATTGGATTGCTCTCTTAGAGATGTTAGAGATGTCTTACGAACCACCAAAATCTTTTTCATTTCAACCGAATCGTCCATCAACCATCGACAATTTCTCCTGGGGAACTTTAACACTTTGAAAAATTTTGAATTTTCTATGATTGATCTAGATCGTCGATCTGATCCCTTTCAAAACCTATGATTTAATCTCGGTTGTTGATCTGATCAACCTTTCAAATGGATGAAACATTACGAGTTTTTAAATTTATCATAGTGAATCCCAGTCGTCAATCTCGAGTTCAAAAGAGATCTCAGTCATCGATCCACCAATTAACTTCCTGTAACTCTACAAGGGGCCATTAAAAATTGAATTTTAACCCTACATGTTTGATTTAGTTGAGGAGGAAGACTTGGAGTTTTCTTATCACTTTTAACAAAATATCGGAAGGCTTGCACTGACTTCTCTGTAAAACATTACATATATGTCCTTGTGCAACAACAAAGATCTCGCTAGCTATATTTCTTCCAATGTAGTGAGGCATTTGATTTCATCAATGGTTTTGGCCACTAAATCATACTTTAGAACAAGATATATCAATATCTTCTCGACAATCCTTTTTATTATGAAAAATTCCCCTTGAGACCTTGATCCATTCACAATATCTTGAGTCGTAGTGATAAAATATTTAGTACACTCATCTTATTTCATCTTCAAACTTTCATTAGAGAAAATTTAAGGTAAGAAAAGGCTTCAAAACAAAAAAAATGTGCTACCAACATCAACCTTAAAATAAACAATAGGGTTCAATATCATGATGTCAACCATAAAGGTAAATAGTTTTGGAAGGAAAGAAAGAAAACTATTATTTTTCCTCATATTTTCAACTTATCTCCTTATAGATTTACTCAAATTTCAAGTATAAGTACTCGATAGGTACTCGTTGGATGTATAATTTTAATTATACATCCAAAAAGTACCTATACTTGAAATTTGAGTAAATATATAAGGAAATTTGAGTAGTTTTCTTTCTTTCCCTTTGAAAATTCATAACTCTTATTTTATCTTTTTTCCTTAGGAGACCCATTTTAGACCTCAAAATTTATCTAATGCAAATTCACTTCTTAGAGTTTGGAACCTTACCAATTTCAATTTGTTTGATCCTTTTTAGATATCTTGCAATGTGTCCTAAACATCATTTAATTTTGTCACACCAATAATATGGGGGAATATTGACACGTCCAATGCAAATTATATAGCAAATAGGGAAAAATTATCCTTTTTTCAATTACTTTTTATCCAATTTTGTTGATATACCATCAAAGAATTAAAGGAATTTTGGTCTACAAGTTCAACAAACCTAGTTTCCACTAAGTCCCAAAGATCCAAGGAATTTAACAAGATCTTCCTTTTAATGCTTCAACATTCATAATTTTCTTATTAAAACTATGGAATATACAAGGGAAAATTTCCCTTCACCATTCATCCTTACAACAAGTTTTGTACAAAAATAGCTTCTTACAAACCCTTCTCTGATACCATGTAAAATATATTAAAGAAAAAAAAGACTTGATGAAGAAGATAATGGAGTACCAAGAAGATAATAGAGTACCCCGCTAAAGTTTAAAAATAGAGTATATTACAAACTAGAAATTAAGCAAAGACACTTGCTTCTCTATGGAGATATTTAGAGGGTACAACAAACTATTATTGGAATTGCTTTAATAAACCTAAATCATTTTCCTAGAAAAGGGGTATTTGAAACACTTCAATATGCTAATGTGTTCCCTTATAAAACAAAAAACTGCATGAACTTCCGTAAGAGGAATATGAAAAAAAATAAATTAATTACATGCTAAAAATATATTAATAGAGTTACCAACTAAGATAAAAGTGGAACTAAACAACTGAAATTTTCTCTAACACTACTAGCTTAAGGCTAAGTCATCATGCCACTATTTCCTTAATCATAAAAATCAATATCTTCTTCATAATGTTGATCTTGCTTCACTACTCAATCATTTCAAATTAGTGGTTGTTGGGTTAGAAAATCATATTGAAAGGAAAGTCATATATATTTGATACTACATATGGGTAGTGAAATGTTGCATAGGATACAAAAATATGTGCCTACTAATGTAGGAGATGGAGGACTTGAGGACTACAATATTGAATCTATGCGTTTTACACTACCCCTTGGTTGTGTGGGGGGGGAGGGTATCAAGGGACATTTGTGTAGAGGGTTGCTAGATAAATAGGGGTTAAGGGTGGAGTATAGGAATAGAATATGGTGAGGAAAGAGGTGATGTAGGGAAAACCAAGGAGCTAAGTGGATGTAAAATAGATGAGAAATATTGTAGAGATGTACTAGTGTTGTTTAGACATGAGAGAAAAATTTGCAAAAGGAAACTTACAAACAAAATCAATTTATAGAGTTGCTATATGCTATTATTATACCACCATAACATATATTCGTATTAACCTAAACCTAATAAGTAACAAGAGGGATCTAAATAAATTACTATGATTTTTTTTATAATTATTATGGTCTACTATTTTATTTTTTTACGAATTCTAAATTCTATGACACATCTACCTAGGTTGTAGATGCACTTTACTACAATCAATGAAAAAGAACACTTCAGTAATCAAATTTGAAAAATCCTAATATATGAGGGACCAGATTCAAGAAGTATGTGTATGCTTGAGGGAAGAGGGAGAAAATCCTTACATGATTGAAAAACAATATTTGTGATCTAGGTGAAGAGCTCATGTTGAACCTTGGGGAGTCAAGTGTGCATGAATTTGTGCATAATAGAAGCCACATTAGGTTGGAGATTCAAGGGGTTAATCATTTCATGCATCATAGGATCCATGCAATAATAATATAAAATTATGAATCTTTCGTGGTAGATTGTGGAAATTATGGCATGAATGAAATATTGCAGTGTTTGAGTTAAGACTTATTGAGAGACAAGTATGAAGCTTTCCAACCAAATTGTTGTAAGTTTGGGGTGCACAAGAGTGTTTAGATTTTGAACCACACCTAGAGTATATCTTAAAATAAATTGTAGGGCTAAAAGTATGGTTCCAGACTAAGCATGCACTAGATCAAGTGGAATATGATCCAAGCCTCATTGATATAAATTCATTTGATGGATTTTCATAACCTAAGGAATAACAAAGTATTCTAGTAGGTGAACCAAGGTTGTATATATCAAGTGTTGATTGGATAGGGAATCCATTATTTGATCTACTATAAATAGATGGGGATGAAGTTGAGTTTTCTCCTTCTGTAGAATTTTATTAAATGTCAAGAATAGCTTCATATTCTTCACCAAAATATCATTTGTTTTAAGTCGATCTTGTTTTTACAAGGCCTCCAAATATAGTTGTGTCCTAATTGTGAAAAATACTATCATTTAATATGGTTATATAGGTTAACTCTAAGAGTTGGTAATCCCACTCCAAGATGTGTAGGTGCTACTTTATGCACAAGCATCAACATTGAGTACAATCAACAATTTTAGCCAACATCAAGATTTTAGTTGCATCATCTAATACTCTTTTTTGTTATAAACTATTTGTTGTATGAACATAATTTATTATAGTGAAAGTAATCACTAATGAGGCTTTCTAAACATGATTTATTTTCCTAGTGGCTAGACTATCCATTGCACTTGTGGCAACAAATATAATACCACGATAGACTGAAATTGCAGCTCCATCAATATAGAAATGTGGTCATAGAGTGTATTTTGAAAATGATCTTGTGTAATATCAATACCCATGAAATTGCTATAAGTGTTTCATGATACAAAATTGATAGAAACTAAAGAGAAATTAAAAAATGAAACCTCCAAACGCATGGAGAAAATTGTCTTATACCAAATTTTGTAGGATCATGTAAAGATAATTTCTCTTGAGCCAACCTCCCATAATGTTATTTCTCCATTTGTGGCGTCCAAAAGTAATAACATTTATAGAGAAGGATAAAAAGGTATAATTTTGGCAAGATAAAATTGATTAAATGTTGGAGCTAGTGCTTTTGGAAGGGAACTCATGGTGTATGAATTGAATATGGCACCTCTTCAAGAGACTGGGAGATATGACATGGATGCTTAATTAATTTCACAATATATATAGTGTGATAATCCACCCCAATTGAACTACCTAAGGAGGTGTTAGGATGGTTTAGAATATGTTGATGGGGAGGAAATTCCTAGCAATAGTATGGGGTACTCCTCAGTACACAGTCCCAATTAGACTATGCACCATTTGGTTTAGGAGACCCGTCTGGATTCTAACCCAGTTGTAACACACCCGACCCCTAAGTACCCTTTCTAGGGATGGAGAATCAAAATTTGTCTTACTTTAATCCTCTCGAATCCTCTTTCCGAGGTCTCCATCCTCTTCTACTCAATTGTAAATTTATAACGACTGCTACCTGTCTCAAATATGAGCTCTGGATTTCAAGTTGTGGACACTCAAAGATCTTCAGGTGTTATTAGTTAAGGGACACGTGGGTCCATCTCATTTGTACCATCCCAACTTCCCAGAAGTCCCAGATATTTCCCAACATTCCTATATCCACGATGGAAGTCCATCCACCATCCAATCCAACAGCGAGACTTGATCCTCATTTAACACATAATCTAAAGGGGAATTTGGCGTTTAAATATTTGGTGTTGAACGCCCCTTTTTATTTCTACGCGCATATCCTTTAGAGTCCCAAAATACTGAACTCCCGAAGGATCCCTAAATCTCACCACATGGCTCCGGTCTTTGACCCTTTTGGCTTATCTATTATACTACACCCCAATCCTTCGAAGTTACAAAGTCCTGGACTCCTGAAGGGTCCACCCTTACACGTGGTGGCATATTAAACGCAAAGGCAAGGACATGTGGGTCTTGAGTACTCCACCCGCCAATGGAGAATGCAAATATGTGCCAGGAGGTGACACGCAACAAGATAGAGATTCCACATGTCACATTCTAATGGGAACATAGGGTCTGCAAAACGTATGAATCAAGGTGACATGTGGCATGTCAAACGTGGGTCCATGTCACCCAGGATGACATCAGCATGCCATGTTACTCTGGACTGATACCCTCCTAACGCCCTCAGATCTCATGGTCGATATGCATCCACGTAGATCCATTGATATACGAACTTCGTTACTTTGTAACTTCGTCATTCAGGGAATCCACTGTGAAAATTCCTCTTTTCTTCTAGAGTGGTCAGTGTCGGGATGACCACAGTCTAGATCCGACAATCAGGAATGGCCCCGTAGTGTCCTCATATCTACATCTCTTAACACTTCGCGAGTTTTGCGTTCATAGGTTCCGCTCGCTTACCAACCCCTTTCTCCCGAAGTGGTCAATGTCGGATTGATCACAACGTGGATCCAACAGCTAGGAAGGATCCTGAAACGTCCCTATATCTATGATTCACACTAATTCGTAGCTCTGACATTCATGGGTTCTCTCGTTATGACAACTTTATTCTCCCGAAGTGGGAATTTGTCGAAGTTCTATACGTGATTCCCTTCACTGGTTGATCAGACAGTCAAGAGGTGTTCTCAATAGACTCCCCAGATCCACGTCTCACATTAATTCACAACTCTGATGTTCAGGTGATTTGGTGTCATGACATCGTTGTTCTCCTGAAGTGGTCAACACTGGACTAAACGTGGCATAGATCCAACGGTCAAGGAATATCTTGAGAACCCTCGAATCTATGGCTTGCATGACTTCGAGACTGGTAAGTGGATCAAGATTTAACGATGGGGTAGGTCCATCTGCCACAGTTAGGATAATTGTCGGATGTCATCCAACCTTGTGGGTAACTGTAACAACAAGTTTCCTTTGTTCTGTTTAAAAGGGGTAAGGCCATAACGCCTCAGAGCTCCGAACTTTTGGAGTTCCAAAGCCAGGAAAGATTATCTCCTTTAGGGCCTAGCGCAAGGTTCTCATACCTTGGTCATATGAAATATTGGACAAGCCTCGAGGCTACATGCTCAACACTTAGCCGTGATTTGATTAGAACCATGGAAATGAGCCCTCAGTCACACAAGTGAAGGGTCTAAAGGAGGCACCCTCCTTTCACAGATTTTGAACTTAGTATTCTCGCGAAGGTGATTCAAGCGGTCAACAGTGTTGGGTGTGTGTTATATTCTTTGCATGTGTGTGTGTGTGGGTGCGTCAGATACGACAATTGCGTCTGACAATCCCTTCACCTAGGGCTCTG
>ML808383.1:55646-70504 GCA_009831015.1 Picea engelmannii | reverse complement strand
TGGTACTCCTTCTGGTGGCATCTTGGGCCAATACATTCAAATTTCTTTGGGCTAAATCTTCCTTGAAAGGTTGTAGTTCCAGTTTAAGTCTTCTTATCTGAGCTTGTAAATCCCTTTTCTATCTATATAAATTATTAATCTTCCTATGGAGGGGAAGAAATCTCTTTGTTGTAAACCTGGCCTTATCAATAGTTTCCAAATACAAATCCATCAAATCCTTCAACTTTTTTCTCTCAACCAACCATTGTCCCTTCAATTCAACAATCTCCTTTTTGGCTTCTCTAAGATGTCTCATCAGCATTTTAAAAGTAGGGTTTTCAGGGGGAGTGGCTATGTCTATGACTTCAATATGTTTTTCAACAGCTTCAACTTTATTTTTACCATTTCTCTTGATGGGAGCTTCTGTTATGTCCTCTTTTTCAACACCCTCCTTCCTGGATGATGACCTGGTGAAGGGCCTCCTAGCTTTATCTTCAACTGCAGTAGATGGTGAGGAGAAGAGTCACCTCTTTCCTTTTGTGCCTGTGGCTTTGGCTGATGGAATTTCTACTAATTCCAGAGCTAGTTGGGGTGAATACTCCCTTTCTGGAGAGTAATGAGATCCCCCTTCTTCTTCGTGTTCCTTAGGAGCCTCATAATTTTTATAAATGTATTTTCTCTTCCTCTACTTGTCTCTATGTGAATAGTTCTATCAAACTGAAGAGGGATCTACACTTTAGATTGTGGAGAAGAAGCGACATTCAATTGCAAATCTGCAGAGGCAATGAACTGATCCCAAACAATGTTTTTCTTCTTCAACTCCTCCATCAAAAGAATTTTAATCAAACCTGAATGAAAAACACTTGTGTCCACAACCTTGGACTTGGCTTGGACCATGTCAACCATTTTCTCAATGCTTCTAAACAAATAGAAAGGGAGGTTCATGAGGTTTTTGCCTGTGAAGTGAAACAAAAGTCTAATGTGGTACTAATAAATAATATTGAAACTTCCCTCACATGTGAAATATATGTGTATCACCCTTAGCATATTATCAAATCCTTCAACCATGTGGATCCTAGGAGCTCCCTTTGAGAGGTTATCTCCCTGGCATTCTGGTTTAAGTAATTCTTTAGAGAAGGTTTCAATTAGATTCGCGGATTTAAACCATCTTTCACCAATGTTTGGTATCCCAGTAGTTGTTGTTATGGTTTCTTCAGATACCTCGAGTTCAAGAGTCCCCACATTTTTTTTGGTTCCATCAAATTCAAGGAAAATTCTCTAGCTACCTCAGGGTGCCCCCTCTGCATCTTCTGACAGAAATTGAAACATCCCACTCTTTGGAAGACCTCTCTAATCAGAGATTCAGCTGCATGTCATAGGGTTTTGTACTTACTATTCCCCCACCCTTGTGAGCCTTATTTTGCTGTGGAGTATCCATTGATGTTATAGGAATAAAACTAAAACAAGAATCTGAGTGATGCAAGAGGCAAAACAAAAAGGCAAAGGTCTTAGGGTTTGGATGGATAATATTTTTCAAAGTTGGATTATGTATAGGGTTTTAATGTTTTTCAGCCTATTTGACCCCTAGGCTTATGAAATGGAAGATGATAGTTAGGAAATGGAAGAAGACCATACAAGAAAAAAGGAGATGCAAGGAGAAAGCTTGCTACAAAAGATTTTGTTCAATACCTCACCCTCACTTTTATAAAATCATCATAACTTTATTAACAAAGTTATTTTCAATTTCCAAAACAAAATAGATAAAATTTAGACTTGAAATAAGAATGTAAATATTAATGGTAACCTGGTGGTATAGTTTGTGAGGTAAGTGAATAACAGTCTTGAGTTGTTGCACATGGTTTGCAGCACCAAAACAGGGAATTCACAACAGAATTCGCAACGTAGGTAGCAAAATCCAAGTAAGGGATAGGCAAGGTGTCCTGACAATAAGGGTTTCTTAATATTTAGTAAAAGAGGATGATAGCTTTTTAGCTGTCTAATAATTGTGATAACAGAGGTAATAGGGATGGTTGGTAGCATGGATCACCAATTCGCAGCACCTAGGAGAAGGAATTATAAGCATATCCTTTTACTATTCTTCAACTAGGCTTAAAAAACTCATGGAGTACCTGGAGGCTAAGGCTTAAAATTTGATATGCTTGAGATTGGAAGAATCCACCTACAACTGGTTTAGCCTTCAACTCACTTTCACCAGCTAGTTCGTAGCAATTTATGAAGTGCCTGTCTGAAAACACATGTTTTTGCAGCGTCGAGCTAGGAACAATTTGAAAACTTGGGAAAATAGTTAGAAGAGATTTAAATGATGAAATCCAGATTATTTCCTTAAAAACATGAGTGTTGAAAATAACGACATCGGTTGACAAAGCATCATAAGTTAAATTATGGAGATTAAAGCAAAGTGTACTTGAGATGCGCTGTGAAATGTCTCATGAGATGGAAGCGTACACAAAGAACTTTATTTGAACTTCTAATGGGTAGAGGGACAAAGTGGAGGGGTTTTAGCACATCGTGGAAGTGGTGACATGTTAGGTTGGTGGTGGAGGCATAAGGATGATGACTTGTGTAACCATGTCATAAATATGAAGACATAAACCAAGGGTTTGGGCCAACATCAACCTTAAATTTATTTGTGCTAAGACCTAAGAAGACTATAAGCAAGAGGACAAAAGTAAAAAATTAAACAACACTAAGGATAAAAATAAAAAACCTAAGGCTATATTGACCCAAACAATTCCATGTGATAGCAAACTCTACCCTGAATCTCTTGCATTACAAGGACAATCCTTGGGAAAAACTCCTTTAGGAAATTTCCATCCAGCGTAGAGACCGTAGCTTAATATTAGACTCACTTACAGACCCATGTCCTATATCTGTCTAGCTGCTAAGATAAGGCAAAAAAAAGACCATTCAGAATCATGGGTTCACAGAAAAATAATAAACATTTTGAACGTAATCATTCAATAAAGTTTTTAGTCATAGACATTTATATCCAATCATCATTTCAATTCTAGTATACAGATTATGAAAATACTTATCAGAAACTAGAATCGTGAAGCGACTGCTCAAAGGGGTGCCTGTTTCCACCAAACCGTAGGCACAACCACTCCTGAATGGATTTATCGTTGTCCACCCCCTAGCTAGACCATGATTCTCTAAGAGAGGCTCTTTATTCTTACTCTGCATTAATCAAGGATGGAGGTTACTCTCCTCCTCCCATAGGACTTAGAAAATGGTTTTCTTTGTACCAAGAAGGGGGTTTGCAATAAGTACTTCCACGGTCACTCGTCTTCTCTGCAGCCCCGTTTTTCAACTTGGACTGCAAATCCTACCAACAACTTCTTTCACCTAGAACAATTTTGTTTCTCAGTTCTCCTTCGAACCAGAGAGATCCAAGAGCTCTTCTCTCCTTTGGGATATTGGTGTCCCGACAATTTCTCCTCACAGTTCTGCCTCTGCCCACAAATTCCCTTCTTTATTTCCTTTTCATAACAAAAGGTTCATCAAATCCAACATTCATGCATATTCAATCTGCCACCATATTTTGATAATTTATAGTTATATTTACAATCTAGGGGAAACATGGTTATTACACCAGCTGTCATTACTAGTTCTGAGGGTGAAATATGGATTTTTGTGCAAGTGAAAGATATAGATGAAGACTATGTAAAAGAAACATAAAGAAATCTAATCTACTTCTACTCTATCCTATCCTATCTAGGAGAAAATTATCATAAGTGAATGAACTGTAATGAAACTAATCACTTCTTAAACCCTAATCAAATAGTTGTCATGAAGGTGAAAAGTTAGAAACACATGCATACAAATACATAAACAAAAAATTCTAAATGATATTTCTACATACATGAACAAGTCATATACTCATGACATGAAGTATAATAAATAATAAAAAAACTGCAAAAGTAACATATATTGCATCTGAAAAGTCTATAAGAAAACACGTCCTTGCATCCCATGTGATTAGCTAACATTATGTTGGAAATAGTTCACAGCAAAGAACAATACACATCAATTTTTCTTTGTCTTAAAAAATTATCCCTGAGGGATTCTCAATATAAATTAACCGGTTATTTTCTCCAAAAAGAGTTATAGTGTGTATACAAATCTTGAAGAGCCCCTTGAAAATGGGTCTCTTCCCTTATTTATACAATTATTTCTAAAACCTCAAAGTAACTTATTTAATTTCTCAAGAATCTATTACAAAAATAAACCTTCCATCTTCCTTTACTATCTATGTGACACATGTAAGGAAAAGAAAAAGATGCAAGTGGTTTGAAAAAAGACAAAATTGAATACACTTAACAACAATTTCGAAATGTTATTTTGTCTTATTCATGGATTCTTGTCCCTGAAGTATGTTTCCCATATATCCAATTGATCATACAAGGACATGAATATACCCTATGCCAACTCTTCGAGGGAATATGTATGCATGGTCGAGTTGTCTTTGAGAATATGCACATCTTTTGACAACGTAGCCATGAATTCTTGAATCATGGTATGGACTTTGGTTGGTTGTATGAGATGTTGTTCGATTAAGTGTTACAAGGGAAAAACTCTTTATGGCTAAGGGTAAACCACAACATACAGGTATGATTGCAGAAATCAACTCAATTCCAACATATGCTATATAAACTAATGTGTAATACAAGAAAGAGGCCTACCTCGATCCAACGTTTGATGATTTTCCATCATTGAGCACTTTGACCCAAAGATTTATACATGCAAGAAGTTCTCAACAAACAAGAAAAGCAAGTATATAGTGATGATATAAAAGGGGTTAGCACATTAGATAGCATAATCCATTAATAAACATTACAAACACGCCCATGGATAATAATCATATATTTGAAAGATATCAATAGGACAAGAAAGGAGTATTTCTATTAATAATTGATCAACAGAAGTGTCAACATTACAGATTTCCATGTCAACGCGGTTCAAAACCAAGAAACCAAGTTCCTTCCAACTGGGTCCCCACCACTTCAATCCTCCACCAAAGGCAAGATCATGAGAAAGAGGCAAAGAGGTCCTCTCAATAATAAGGGAAGAGATTGGGGGTTGAACACTGTGTTCAGACTTGAGGGACAAAGGGATGCAGACTCAATATGAAGTAATTTCTCTAGAGTAACTTTTCTCTCAAATTTGAATGTTTTCTCCTCTTTTCCATAGCTCAAAATTGTGCTCTTATAGCCTTCAGAATGCAACTGAAGGGCTGAGTCAGAATGTTTCTAGTATATGGAAGGCCAAGGATCAGAGATATTATGTTGTGACATGGAAACCCAACCTCATTTTGTATTTTTTGGCACAAATCCCAATATACATGAGCTGTAGTGGAGAAGCAAGCATATATGCATCTTGTATAACTGCTAGGGAGCGTATATGTGGAAAAATTTATGTTTTTTAGCTCTGGATTCATCAAAAAGGGATGAAAATTCTGCATGGGGAAATGGAAAAAGGCCCTCTGTGAAAGATAGAAATGGTGAGGCAAATATTGCTATAACATATGCCCCCTAATGTGTGATATCAGAGGAGTATCTACGATGACCGAAATACATTATAAATAACCCAGAAATGGAGTGGTAGAGAACCAGCTGGATGAACTCAATTGCTCACTACATTATGTACTGAATTTTCATACATGGCTGCCAAGAATACAATGCAGATCTATGTGAAAAATATACCAAACAAGTGTTCATGGACATTAATAGGAAAATAAAAATGCGGTTATATGCCACAAGTTGTCATAGTCACGAACAAGGCCCAGTGAAACCAGTCTCAAAAATCAATCTGAAGATATTTGTATACTATGATCACTAAAGTAAAATAGGTATTGGTCCAATGAAATGGAAGCAGTAGCTCAGGAAAGTTACGACCACATAGTGGTGTCTTCAAGTCTTCTACACTATCCGCCAATGGTGCAAGTCTACATCATGTGAATAAATGAGTTGATTTCAAACATGATGAGACATCGTTTGATTATCGGTCATTGAAGTATACCGTTAAAAAATGTGAGACAACCTACCGATGATGAAAGTAGGTATCAAGGCATTGAGTACATCTCTACAAATGTGAATAAAGGAGTTGGTGTCGAACACTTGAGAGATCCATTGATCAGGAGACATTGATGTATTCCCATCTATCAATGGCGAGAGAGCCTGCCACTAATGACTGCAAGCCTCAAAGGGTACTCATAAAACTCTAGGTCCCATATCCATAATAAATGAGTTGAAGTTGATGGAAGGAGACCCACTAAAAGGAGAGCATTGAGGTATCTCTCATCAGTCAGCACGAGGAACAATGTAGGAGCTTCATGATTTGGTGGAGATCGGACGAAGAACATGTTCACGAACCAACGAACCTGTGTGTATTTTGCATGTGCCAAATGCAAGCGGTACATGAAAAGGACCCTTTGAATAGCAGCCAATGATGAAAAACTGTTGGCAAAGGCAAGGAAACCACCAATAAGGATAATGGAATCCAAGACACTGCACCAATCCCAAAGTGTGAATAGATGTCTTGTCGCCGAACACAAGGGAAACCACCCAGTCAATGACCAATTATGAAATGTCGATTGTTGGGTTCAAGGTGACCTAGCAATAATGAAAGTAGGGCTAGGGTGCATGATAAGACCAAAGTATCATGTGATTCTGAGACAAACTGAGGGTATGGACGACATGCAAAGTCAAGATTTCTGAGGAGTGGCCGACACAGGTTGACAAACTTCCTTTGAACAAGAGCATGAGACATATGGTGGACTCCGGCAGGATGGACTCAATGCTGTGACAATTAGATGCAGGAGGCATCAATAACGTTCTCTATGGGGACTAGAAGAGTAACCAGTCAGTAGAGAAAACTTTGTAGCGAGATCAGCTTCCTAAGGCCATGCTAAACCCAAAATTATGATGACACAAGGACTCAATAACTTTGTTCTCTATTCAAAGGCGACACGACTGCTGCCAATTACAATATAGTATTCCCTTCCCGCTCGTCTTTTTTTTGTTTTTTCATAACAAATGAATGTTATGATACAGAGGAGGGAATGAGTGTCGCAAGTAAACAAAACTAGTTCCAATAGTAGAACATACCCATGCTCAATGCAAGGAAATGCATGTGGGATATGGACACTTGGGGTGATGTTCCCTCCAAGGTATAGGGTGTCAAATTGCGAAGGATAAAAACAAGGCTCTGCTTGGCTGAGGATGCAAAATTCTTAGGAAATAGTTTATAATGCAAAGCGAGAACCGGCTAAAGGCTCAATACAGAAAGCGAGAGCATGAGATGAAAACACAACTTAATGCCAAAAAATGTCCTTTTTATATCTTTTAGTCTACTTGGTGTGAAAAAGAGGTAAACTTGTGCCAAATAGACGTCTTTTCAAATCCAATTTATGAGTGTGAAAAAGACAAGTTCACTCGGAAATCTTTTCTATTTTTGATAGCGAGTCGAAAAAGAGCTTAACTAGGACTCATGATCTTTCAAATCCAATTTTAACGAGTGGGAAAGGGACAAATCACTCGATGATCTTTTTAAGTTTTTGGACGAGTCGAAAAAGAGCTTCAATGAGACTCGTTATTGGGAGTCTAATCAACGTGTAAAGGGGGAGGCGAAGGCTCCCATCCCGACTTTCTGTCGAAATTCAGTATCCTGCGGATAGCTAACAAGAGCTTGGGAAAACCCAAGGCTTTCCAAGTCAAGGAGGAGAAGGTGCTAACGGAGGATACAGTTTCCATGATGGTTCGAATAATGTCTCTTAATGGAAAAGACATAGGTGGGGGAATGGGATGTCCCATCAAGTCTTCCCAATCAAAAGGAACCTCGTCAGGACTTGGAGGGAGAGCATTCGGGGGAAGAATAAGTCTCTCTCGTTCAGAAGGGGGAAGGTGTGAAATTTTGATGACATGGCTGAAAGGTGCATCATTCTCTTCAGGGAGAGTAGGGTTGACCAAAGATTGCATTGGTGTTGCCACTTCTTCCATTATAGGTTGAAGAGGATGCATAATAACAGGGGCAAGAGATGCTTCACCCTTAACAAAGGGGATGAAGTCGGGAGAAGATTGCATCGGTGGAACCACCGACATGATCATGGGAGAAGTGGTATGAAGAGAAACCACAAATGTCTGAGAATTAGAAGGGCTCTTGGGTGAGCCCCACGCTTCTGGTATCTCGGCAATAATCAGACATAAACGAGTAAGGTGACTTCCTTCGCAAGTCCTGTAAAAGAATTTAGGCTTACGTCTGATGTGTCTAGGATTCTCTATGTAACTAGCAGGGGAAAGAGAGTCATCTCCTGCATGGTGAATAGAAGCAGGAGATCTGACATGGCTATGATTCGGGGAAAAAGTAACAATGCCCCCAACATAATTGGTAGAGGTTGGGGGCAAGCTGTCGACGTAGTTTGTAGAAGAAGTCGACCCATCACCGACATGACTGGAAGAGGTTGGTGATGGAGCACCAGTATGACTGACAGTCCATGCTGCCCATGGACTGGGCTGGTGATAGATTGTGGCATTTGAGTCCATGGTCCAGGGAAAGATTGATTCTGAAAAATTGCAAGCTAGGTAGGATCTTGGTGTACCTCTTGCCCTAGCCTAGAAAGTTGTTAGTTCACGCCAAAATGGTCCGATGAAGTTTGGACAGGCATCGTCACTGGGGTATGTGAAGAGACCAAGGTAGGATAAGGATTATTCGATTGAGGATATATGTTGCCCCCTTGTGAAGGTGTCCCATAAAGAGGGTAGCCCAAACCATAAAACTGGTTCTCTCCATATGAAAGACCTGGTGGTAATTGAGGACCTGTCATGGAATTTTTTTTCAAAGGAATTGACATGGAGGATGAAAGATACATGGGTGGGGGGTAATAAGTGGGATAGGAACCCATATGAGTACTAGCTCCTAAAAGAGCATAGCTAGTATTGGATCCGTAGGGAGGAAGGTTCCAACCTCCCATGGGGACACAACTCATATCAAATGAAGAAGTAGGCATCAGAGCCATGGTGCCCCCAGGTCCAATGATAGGATTCATATATGTGGGCTAGGGAGAGGGCTGCACGGGGAAAGGCTTATCAACAAAAAAATAGCTAGAGACCTAAGGAGCAGACTGAGTGTTGGAGTTATGCATACCATTATAAAAAATGGACGGATTTTCCCCCATGAACGTCATGTGGGGGGTAGCAGTAAACGAGGGAGAAAAAGGAACTCCAGTATCCATGATAATAAAGGATCTACACGAAAACCTATGGTCAACTAATAAGGAAAGAGCATACCAAAAATTCAAACGACCAATATGCATGCAAATGGGCTAAAGTGGCTGAGTGGCCTCCCTCGCTAAAGAAGGTATGTCTCATCCAAGAGGGACCTGAGACTCCCTGCTAAAGTTTGGAGGTAATAGAATCATTTATAAAGGCCCTCGTGGGCTTAACAACTAGTCGATCAGATCCCCACAGAGAGGTAATCCTCCATAAATGATGTGTGTTGTTTGACCCTTATCTGACTCAGGGTACAAGAAGAATAACCCCTGCA
This sequence comes from Picea engelmannii, assembly GCA_009831015.1. Taxonomy (NCBI): domain Eukaryota; kingdom Viridiplantae; phylum Streptophyta; class Pinopsida; order Pinales; family Pinaceae; genus Picea; species Picea engelmannii. Next base: position 60,964 of record ML808383.1, on the reverse strand, counting down.
AGTAACATATGAGATACCTAAGTCAAGCAACTAATAAACCATTATATAACTGATCCAAAGGCAAGTAGTCGTAAGTTCGGATCACCGTATGGGCAAAGTAGCAAAGCCCAAAACCTTGAAATCATTGCCTCTCACAAAGGTATGGGCACTAGCAAGATCCCCAAATACGAATAAATCCACAGAAATATCTTTGACGCTACGTGAGTATCCAGGGGTTATCCCTTCAACTAACTTCGTGTGACCTCGTGATTAACTCCGGTGTGAGTGAAGCCTCTTGATATTACCAATTATACAATGGACTTCTCAACTCCCTGTCTTAGACACATATGTTGATTTAATTGCCTTGGAGAAGTTTACTCACAAAATCCTATTCCAAGGCACTAAATCCTAAGCTATTTTGTGCACCCTAAAAATAAAATCGTGACTAATCAATTTTAGTTTAAAGCCTAACTTTCATTGGCCGTGGTTACTCAAAAAGGTATGGAAGTGAAACTCATTGTGTTATGACTCTGCCAGAGAATAAATATGGATACAATGCAAAGTCTATCTTTAACTTTTCAATGAATGATATGTTAATAAAAACAGTGCAGTCTTCAATTTCAAATCTGCAATTCAGAAGTAAAATACGATCTTTCGCTAAATGTGCTAAGCTAATGATGAAAATTCAAAGACAAAAATGACAACCAATGCAAAATGCCTATTATTTTGTATTTTCAATAGTCTAAAAAGAAAATGCATGGACTGATAAGAAACTTGACATATGAATTCTATAGTGTATAAAAGAAGTAACTCAAGCAGAATATCAGGCAGCCAAGCAAACAACCCAGAAACCAACGACAAATCAAAAATAGAAAACAAAGAGAAACACTACGCCCACAAATTCAACTCTAAACAGGCTTCCTGTCATCCCAGATAATCTCAAAAGGCACTACAGAGACCTAAAAAGGATCAACAATATTTAAATCCTACCCAGCAGTCACTCAACCAAGCAAACAATCAAGGGGAAGTGGTATACATGATTGTTCAGGAGAACAGAGCGTATATACGCTTCTTGCAGTGAGACAACAAGCGTGTATACACGACTGTCAAGGAAAAAAGGACGTATATGCTTTAAAACAAGGCCAGGCAAGGGTAAAAGGATGAAAACTCAGACTCAGAGTGAACAGGATCTATCAAGCAGTGATACGACAAGAAACACAAAGGAAAAAAGGGAAATGTAAGAAGAAAAAGTACTTCAACCCTTGGAAGTAAGATCTATCCCCAGTGGAGTCGCCATTTCTATTACAAGGGAAAAACTCTTTATGGCTAAGGGTAAACCACAACAGATAGGTATGACTGCAGAAATAAACTTAATTCCAACATATGCTATATAAACTAATGTGCAATACAAGAAAGAGGCCTACCTCGATCCAACGTTTGATGATGTTCCACCGTTGAGCACTTTGACCCAAAGCTTTATACCTGTGAGAAGTTCTCAACAAACAAGCAAAGAAAGTATATAGTGATGATATAAAAGGGGTTAGCACATTAGATAGCATAATCCATTAATAAACATTACAAGCACACCCATGGATAATAATCATATATTTGCAAGATATCAATAGGAAGGGAAAGGAGTATTTCTATTAATAATTGATCAGCAGAAGTGTCAACATTACAGACTTCCGTGTTGACACGGTTCGAAACCAAGAAACCAAGTTCCTTCCAAATGGGTCCCCACCACTTCAATCCTCCACCAAAAGCAAGCTCATGAGAAAGAGGCAAAGAGGTCCTCTCAATAATAAGGTAAGAGCTTGGGGGTTGAACACTGTGTTCAGACTTGAGGGACAAAGGGATGCAGACTCAATATGAAGTAATTTTTCCAGAGTAAATTTGCTCTCAAATTTGAATGCTTTCTACTCTTTTCCATAGCTCTAAATTGTGCTCTTATAGCCTTCAGAATGCAACTGAAGGGTCGAGTCAGAACATTTCCAGTATATGGAAGGCCAAGGATCAAAGATCTTCTGTCGTGACATGGAAACCCGACCTCATTTTCTATTTTTTGTCACAAATACCGATATACATGAGTTGTAGTGGAGCAGCAAGTGTATGCGCATCTTGTATAACTGATAGGGAGTGTATATGTGGAAAAATGTATGTTTTTTAGCTCTCGATTCATCAAAAAGGGATGAAAAGTCTACATGGGGAAATGGAAAAAGGCCTTATGTGCATGATAGCAATGGTGAGGCAAATCTTGCTATAACATTAAGTCCATCATTACTTTGGTGGTTGACCTAGTGACTTATTTCCTGCAGCTTGTTCTATATTGTATTTTTTTTACCAGCTCTTCCATTATGAGATTGTTTCCAAGCTCTTCTAATAGGGGAAGTCAACACCTTCTGATCAATTCTTGTGTCACCTTGTGAAATCATAAACATATCGCCATTGAAATAGTTGTGTATGTGTTGACTCTTTGTATAGCTTGCTGACAATTCTCGAATGCATAGAGATTTGTCTGTATTTCCGTTCTCGAAGGCTGAGGGAGTTTGGATGGTTCATCGGGATTCTCTGCAATCCATATATCTATATCATCTATATCCTCCTAGATAGTGTTGAAATGAGTGTTCTTGGCTTTCACTCTACTATGGTGTTCAATTATGGTAGCTTTTGTTTGTTGAAATAGGTGTAAGTTGGCGTACATGTCAATGATAGCTTCTTATAGTTATACTATGACCTTCTCTACACTTGCCTTGAAGCTTTGCAGGCTGCCCTCATCGTTATTTACCTACTGTAGTTTCTCTTCTAGATCCATGATCCTTACCTCCTTTTTCTTATTTTGATGGCATAAATTTCAAACGTCATCATTTGTGGCATTCATGAAATTGGAAGCAACTGAGGATATGGAAACTGGATCTTCACAGACATTTCTTCTTATGGTGGTTTGCGTGAGAACTGAAATTGGATTTGTTGGATCATGTTGTCATTGATGCCAATGGTTTGATTGATTGATGTCATTGATTGAATTCAAGTGATTGATTGATGATTGATGTAATTTAATATGTATTTTCCTTGATGAGAATGCATAGATGAAGATGGATCAATGAGTTGTCATTGAAATGATGAAGATGGATCAATGAGTTGTCATTGATACATGATGAATATGGATCGATGAGGTTTCATTGGTATATGATGCACTGTTGGAAAAATGTATAGATGACTCATTATTATCTTATCATGACTGATAAGGTGCACAAATGAATGAACTCCAAAGTGGTCCCCTTATGGTGAAAGCCCTCACAGGAAGACGCTTTGCAGATTGAGTTATCCTAGAAGAATGGTTGGAGGACCCATGTTCTCATTATTGTCTTATCATGACTGATAAGGTGCACAAATGGATGAACTCCAAAGTGGTCCCCTTATGGTGAAATCCCTCACGGGAAGACGCTTTGCGGATTGAGTTATCTTAGAAGAATAGTTGGAGGACCCATGCTCTCATTATTGTCTTATCATGATTGATAAGGTGCACAAATGGATGAACTCCAAAGTGTTCCCCTTATGGTGAAATCCCTCACAAGAAGACGCTTTTCGGATTGAGTTATCCTAGAAGAATGGTTATAGGACCCATTCTTGTATGTGGAATAATGAGATGAAGATCAAGGAAATTGTTGGTGAAACTATCCTATATGGATAGTGTTTGTCATGCCATTTCTGGTGGTATGTGGAATGTCACATAACTCTTCATGATTTGAGAGTTATGGCCTTATGAATATGAAGGACCCCCACATGAAGGCTTGAAGCCCCCAAGGTCAAAGAAGTCAAAGTGACCTAAAAGGAGAAATCATTATTTAAATGATAAAGTAAACTGACAAAGTCAAGGTGGATTATTTAAATAATAAAGAGAAGTGACAAAATCAAGAAATGATAAAGTAAGGTGACCAAATCAAGAAGGAATATTTAAATGATAAAGTATTGGATAACTTTCTATTTATGGAAAGTGGTTAACCCTAAAATAAGAAAAATAGGTTAAGTGACCTAGAAATGGGTTAATATTATTTAAATGATAAATCAAAGTGACAAAGTCAAGGTGGATTATTTAAATAATAAAGAGAAGTGACAAAATCAATAAATGATAAAGTAAGGTGACAAAATCAAGAAGGAATATTTAAATGATAAAGTATTGGAGAACTTTCTATTTATGGAAAGTGGCTAACCCTAAAATAAGGAAAATAGGTTAAGTGACCTAGAAATGGGTTAAGTGACCTANAAATGGGTTAAGTGACCTAGAGGATGAAAGTATAAATAAGATAGCAATGGTCTCTTGTAGATCATTCTTTTTTGTGGATCAATGGAGTCTAGCTTCTTGTGAGAATATCTTTTGGAGTATTGGTGGAGAGCTTCTTGTGAGAGTTTGTTGAGAATTTTTGGTTTGGAAAACTTGAGAATATTGAAGATATATAGGTGACTGAGGTAACCAAAGGATATATAAGCCAAATTTCAGAGTAAAGGTGAAGAAAAGAGGACTATAATTCAAGGGAGGATAAATTCTTTTCATGATGCTTTCTAAGGTATGTTATTTACAGGTCATCTCACCATTTTCATAATAAATTTGTTTCTATAATGATTTAGACCGTGAGATTGATATTCCATTGAGGAAACATATACAAGTATATGTGGTAACAAATTCAGCTTATGTTTCATTGTATTTTTGGAGATACACTCTGTGGAACATAGGGTTTGTGGCTAGTCCTTAAACTAGTCTAAAACATGTGTTTCGGGTAAAAACATCATAAATTCTTCATAACAGATACAAATTTAGTGAGACAAATTGTGTTGGTTAGATTAAATGATTTATTATTATTTTTAATAGTTTCATATCTATTCAAAAAATATTCTATGCAGGGCATTCTCTACAAGGTCGCTCTCTAGAATAAGCCAGAATTCAGCAAGGTATGCCATTTTTGCTATAACTCCTTTTCTGAGAGGTTCCAATTAGTGAAACCTGGAGAAATTACATAAAACACACTGAAAAAAAATGTGTATCCGTTTCATATATTTATTCATTATAGGTAAAAATTTATGATTATTTCAAGTTAGGGTTGTTGACTAATCCAAAACTAGTCATGGTTGAGACAAGCAGTTGATGAGTTGGCACATACATGAGGTGTATAGTTGATGATTTTGGTACATATTGATGAATCATTGTTGATGAGTATTTGACACATGATTGGTATATACTTGGTACATGGTTGGATGCACTTGTTTATGGTACAGGTTGATTACATGTTGTTTGGCACAGGTTGGTGCATGGTTGATGCACTTGTTTATGGTACAGATTGATA
>ML808383.1:42072-55596 GCA_009831015.1 Picea engelmannii | reverse complement strand
TGCCTCTATTGCTATTGTCACATCTGTTGTCACCTTTTTGGCTACTTCCTTAGCTTCTACTTCTTTCTAGGTATTTGTTGTTGTTGCATAGGATTTAGCTTTGTCGACCTTCCTCTTGTTCTCAACAATGTATTTATTCTTATTTTTTACCTTTTGTTTCTTCCTCCTCTTCTTGTCCACTATCGTTTCTTCTTCCTTTGCAAATCGTGACTACACAAATGTAGTCACAACATATGTCCTTGTTGTTTCCTCTTCTTCTTCTTTCCTTTTGGCCACTTCCTTTTCCTTTTCTTCATCAGAAATCCTTTTGATAGGCTTACTTCATCGTAAGTCCTCACACTGAAATGTACTTCTTCTTCATCCCAAACCTCTGATGTGTATTCCCAAGGAAAACTGATCTTGTTCAAGTGCTCTTTGACAACCTTCTTCAGGTCATGCCTTCTTAACCTCTCTTCTTCGAAGCGGTATGACATCAATGTATCCACCTCTTCTTGGGCCTTCTTTGTGTTTTCTAAGGATTAAGAACCAATGTATAATGGGAGTGGTGGCCATATAGCCTTCTTGTCCCAGTAAACTATTCCCCCAACTTCGTTGATCACCATTTGATAAGCCACTTCCTGAAGCATCAGTTTTTATAATACAAATCGAGGAAGTAGATGGGGGGATTTCATAGCTTTGTATACCCTGCTATATATGCCTTGTCACATCAAGTACCAATCATTGATTATCATGATGACAACTAATTATTTTTCATTCATACATAGGGTTTGTTTGCAAAAGACAAAATCATATAGCGGAGCCAAGAAATGCTCACATATATTTTGTTACATTGTTCTATACTTTTTCTCCCATAACACTTTCCAATATATGTGAATGGTTGGTTGTGACTGTTTCCATGCCCAACCCATATTTGGGTATTTTTGGGATATGCACATGATGTCTTCGAGGTAAGAAGACATATGGAAATTTGGAAAGGTTCCAGGTGGTACTTACACAACTATTGTGATGGCCTCTGCTAGATTGGTTGACAGACTGTCATCCTAGTTGAATGACAATCCTTTGTCTGTAGAATGATAAATCAAGGGCATGTAGGAAAGGGGGAGTTTGGAGGCATCAAGATCTTCATACAACCTGCATAGTATTTCTGCCATGAATTGGTAAGGCATCCTTAATATGGCTATGGGGTATCCACCATTTGATCTGAGCTTGAATTGTTTATATTCTTTGTACCATTTGGGGAACAAGTATGTGGTTCTATGTTTGCACTCACCGAGAATTTCGTTCTCTAGATTCTTGGTCCCCTTCTCTAGGTGATAACACTTGGCTAGGTATTTGATCCAAAATGATGTTATATGCTATCCTCTGCAATTACATATATACGTGTTACCCAAGTATAGATGTTTAAGTATCCATTTGATGGCGTCAGTGCAGGGGAATACAATAGCGTGGGATGTTACTCTATATATCCCATATTTTCAGATGTTCTTGAAAATATTGAGCTCGTCTTGGTCCTCAACAATAGTAGAAAAGTTTTGTTTCTTAAACATATGATAGACATCTCCCTATTTGAGAGGATTTTCTCCTTTATCTAGGAATCTAGATGTGTCATTGTACATTGCCCCTACAATCTTGGGCTCATCTTCAATCTAGTGGCCTCTTTTGGAAGCTTCTGTGACAGGTGATTTTCTAGTTTCCTTCTTCCTCGGGGACATGTCTGAATCTACCAAGCATAGATGAAATCAATTCAAAGACAAAACCAAAAATTGTATACATATACACACACAAAAATAAGTTCTTCTAAGTAGCTCATGTAAAATACCCAAGGATTCACTTTTGTTGAAGCTAGGTGGGACATCATTATCAAATGATGAGAGTATAATAGCAAGCATTGTGTACATTTAAGCCTCAATGAAAAGGAAAAATTCAAATCTAGATTGATTAGATCAAGGTTATCGATAGATGATTTTAGGGCTAAAATTTTCCAATGGGATAATTTTCCATGGTTTTTCCCAAAAAACATTTGCCAATTTCCATTTTTTCTAAAAACAATTCACCCAAATTCCATAGAATAAAATTATTTTACCTTAAAAATCACCAAAAGTTTATAGAAACTATATAGAATCCTTATAAATTTGAATATTTTTACAAATCTATCACCAAACATTTTACATTTTGCATATTAAGTACTAGTAAGGTTATCCCAGGTTTCTACATTTTAATATAAATCTCCATCCTTAAAATTATGCATGTTATCCTAGCAAAAGGTGGAAATGATTGAAACCAAAGAAGTTCATACGAATTGCTCCAATCATTTCCAGATGAGTCTATACAAAGTGTGTCGATGATTTCATGCACATGCCAGGGAGGTTGGTGTCAAAGGCTCTGGTGTGCACCGGTCAAGTTTACGCAAAAGTATTTGAACACATCAAAGAACTTTATATAAATTTTTCTAGTGGATAAGCGTGGAAACCAGAGAAGATGGAATAAATTCCTCAGGTTTAAATCAGAGAAATTCATGCTAAATATGTCGATAGAACCACCACCATTTGTCTCAAGATTTCCGGTGAAAAGATTGAGTTTCCTTTTCAAACCACCAAATTTTACGTTAATTCCTCTGGTAATACCAAAAGAATTCATTCTAAAATTTCCAAAGAAGCGTAATAATATGGTGTATGAGTGAAAACTCAGTTATATGCATTACACTTCCCCAAAATCTTCAAAAATGCAATGATAAGAAATTCCAAAACTGAGATTCTTTAAGACACTTCACTTCACTTCCTGAGTTTGGTACTCTTTCTGGTGGCATCTTGGGCCAACACATTCAAATTTATTTGGGATGACTCTTCCTTGAAAGGATCCAGCTGCAATTTAAGTATTCTAATCTAAGATTGTAAATCCTTGTTATGTCTGTATAAATTCTTAAGTTTCCTATGGAGTGGCAGAAATATCTTTGTTGTAAACCCGGCCTTATCAATAGTTTCCAAATACATATCCATCAGATCCTTCAAATTTTTTCTCTCATCCAACCCTTGTCCCTTCAATTCAGAAATCTCCTTTCTAGCTTCTCTAAGTTGTCTGATCATCCTTTTAAAAGTAGGGTTTTCAGGGGGAGTGGTTATGTCTATGACTTCAATATGTTTTTCAATAGCATCAACTTTACCTTTACCCTTTCTCTTTATGGGAGATTTTGTTCTGTCATCTTTTTCAACACCCTCCTTCATGGTTGATGACCTGGTGAAGGGGCTCATAGCTTTAGCTTCAACTGCGGTAGCTGGTGAGGGGAAGACTAACCTCTTTCGTTTTGTGCTTGTGGCTTTGGCTGATGGAATTTCTACTAATTCTGGAGCTGGTTGGGGTGAAAAACCACTTTGTGGATAGTAATGAGATCCCCCTTCTTCTTCGTGTTCCTTAGGAGCCTCATCATTTTTAGCAATGTCTTTTTTCTTCCTCTTCCTACTTGTCTCTGTGTGAACAATGTTATGATCCTGAAGAGGACTCTGCACTTTAGATTGTGGAGAAGGAGAAACATTCAATTGCAAATGTGCAGAGGCAATGAACTGATCCCAGTCAATGTTTTTCTTCTTCAACTCCTCCATCATAATAATTTTAATCAACCCTGAGTGAAAAACACTTGTTTCCACAGCCTTGGACTTGGATTGGACCATGATATCCATTTTCCCAATGCTTCTAAACAAATAGAAAGGGAGGTTCATGAGATCTTGTCCTATGAAGTGCAGTAAAAGTCTAATGTGGTACTTATAGATCATATTGAACCTTCCCTCACAGGTGAAATATCTATGGATCACCCTTAGAATCTTACCAAATCCTTCAACCATGTGGCTCCTAGGCACTCCCTTTGATAGGTTATGAACCTGACATTTTGGTTTAAGGAATTCTTTAGTGAAGGTTGCATTTAGATTCATGGACTTAAACCATCTTTCACTAGTTTTTGGTATCTCAGTAGTTGTTTCTATGGTTGCTTCAGATACCTCAAGTTCAAGAGTCCCCACCTTTTTTTTGGTTCCATCAAAATTCAAGGAAAATTCTCTAGTTACCTCAGGGTGCCCCCTTTACATCTTCTGACAGAAATTGAAACATTCCACTCTTTGGAAGACCTCTTTGATCAAAGGTTCAGCAACAAACAATTGCATGTCATAGGGTGTTATCATTACTATGCCCCCACCCCTGTGAGCCTTATTATGTTGTGGAGTATCCATTGATGTTATAGGAAGAAAACTAAGCCAACAATATGAGTGATGCAAGAGGTAAAACATAAAGACATAGGTCTTAGGGTTTGAATGGATAATATTTTTCAAAGCTAGCTTTTGTCTAGGGTTTTAATGTTGTTCATCCTATTTGACCCCTAGGATTATGAAATGGTAGTTGATAGTTAGGAAATGGAAGAATACCATACAATAAAAAATGAGATGCAAGTAGAAAGCTTGTTGCAAACGATTTTTCTCAATACCTCGCCCTCACTTTTACAAAATCATCATAACTTTATCATAAAGTTCTTTTCAATTTCCAAAACAAAATAGATATAAGTTAGAATTGAAATAAGAATGGAAATATTAATGGTAACCCTCTAGTATAGCTTTAGAGGTAAGTGAATAACAATGTTGAGTTGTTGCACAAGGTTTGTAGTGCCAAAACAGGGGATTTGCAGCATAGGAAGCAAAAGCCAAGTAAGGGATAGGAAAGGTGGCCTGACAGAGGTTGGTAGCATATATCACCAATTCGCAGTGCCTAGGAGAAGCAATTCCAAGCACATCCTTTTATTGTTCTTCAACAGGGCTTTAAAAACTCATGGAATACTTGGAGGCTGAGGCTTAAAAGTTGATATGCTTGAGCTTGGAAAAATCCACCTACAACTGGTCTAGCCTCCAACTCACTTTGCCAGCCAGTTCATAGCAATTTCCACAGTGGCTGTCTAAAAACACCTATTTTTGCAATGCCAAGCTAGGAACAATTTTAAATCTTGGGAAAATAGTTAGAAGATATTTAAATGATGAAATCCATATTATTTCCTTAAAAAAATGAGTGTTGAAAAAAAGTAGATCAGTTGACAAATCATCACAAGTGCAATTATGGAGATGAGAGAAAAGTGTACTTGAGATGCACTGTGAAATGTCTGATGAGATGGCAACGTACAAAAAGAACTTGATTTGACCTTCTAACGGGTAGAGGTAAAAAGTGTAGGGGTTTTAGCACATCGTGGAAGTGGTGACATGTTAGGGTGTTGGTGGAGGCATAAGGACGATGGCTTGTCTAACCATGTCATAAATATGAAGACATAAACCAAGGGTTTGGACCAACATCAACCTTAACTTTATTTGTGCTAAGACCTAATAAGAGTATAAGGAAGAGGATAAAAGTAAAAAATTAAACAACACTAAGGATAAAAATAAAAAATCTAAGGTTGAATTGACCCAAACAATTATATGTGATGACATTGGATCCACAGGGGATGGAATGCTCCCTGTGAGCTCCCAAGAACAAGAAGATTCAGTGTCTTATCCTAGGGCTATGGGGTCATTTATTCAATAGAAATAAAAACAAAAATGATATTTGCAATGGAGGGGATAGTCTCTCAGGGCTTAAGAAAAATATTTTTTCAGAAAGTGCCCATTAACAGGGCCACCAAAAACTTCAGAGTCCTCCAAGTTCTGCAATTTATAAGTATTACTTTGAAAAACTTCAGAAATCTTGAAAGGACCAATCCACAAGGCTTAGAATTTACCATGTTTTCCTTTTTGTTTCTTAGGTGCATCCCACATGAGCACCAGATCTCCTAGATGGAAATATTCTTTGTTTACCTTCTTATCAAAAGCTTGCTTGATATTTTGATGATGGCTTTGTGTTTTATCAAATAGCTTCTCCTAGGTATGTTGTACTTCTACTAGATGATGCATCCTCCTGACCATATCATCTAGTTCTCCTTGTTGATCCTGAAGGAAATTTTCCACAGGAAAGGAAATTTGAGTAGGAAAAATAGCTTCAATCCCATAAACAAGATGAAAAGGGGAAATATCAAGTGATGTCTTTGTAGTGACTGTATCATCCCATAAAGAAAATTTCAGCTTTGAGTCCCATGATTTATTATTATCCTCCAGTAACTTCTTGATGATCTGTGCAAGGCTCTTGTTGGAGGATTATTCTAAACCATTTCCTTGTGGGTAATAAGGAGTAGAATTAACTAGTTGAATCCCATATTTATCACAAAATTTCACCAATGGTTCATCTTTGAAAGATGCAAGATTATCAGTAACAATCTTGCTTGGGAAACCAAACATTAACATAATATCTTCAAGAAAACTAATGATTACCTTGTGTGAGGCACTCCTTGTAGGAATGGCTTCTATCCACTTGGTGAAATAGTTAGTTGCATTCAAAATCCAATGATGTTTACCATTTGATGTTGGATGAATTTATCCATTGAAATCAAGTCCCCACCGCTGGGAAGGACCAGAAATCACCAGAGGCTTCTAAGGCAAAGATTTCAGTTGTTTCTTTCATTAAAACTTCTGACATTTATCACGGGCCCTAATCTTTGCACAAACGGCAGTAAAAAGGCTAGGCTAAAAATAACCAGCTCTGAGGATCTTATATGTTGTGGTTCTCCAAATGTGATGACCCCCACACAAGTTTTCATGAAAATAAGTCATGGACTTTTGAGCCTCCTGTGGATCTAAACATCTCAAGAGAACCCCTAGAGGATATTTCCAATATAATATGTGATCAATGAGACAATATATAATTGCCTTTAGTTTCAAAGCAATCATCTTGTTCCTCTCCAAACCATCAGGAGGCTGCAACTTTTGCAGAAAATAAATGATGTCTTTGTACCAAGTGCATTCTGTTAAGTTGGGACTTATATGAGAGATTTTAACAGAAGTATCAATTTTCTTATTTTCAGAGTTTAGGTTCAAGAAATTAACCCTCGGTTCTTTGCAATTTGATTTATCCAACAATCTAGCTAAACCTTTCCCTTTCACCAACCTAGTAGGCTTCATTTCAAGGTCAATCTCCATAATTTTGGCAATCCATTTTCTCCTCTTTCCATCTATGTCTAGATGGATTAGTATTTCCTTCACAGAGGCTGATGGGACATAGGAAATAATATTCAAATGAAGAATGTATACCTTGAAGGATTTAATGGATTTAACCAAAGCATAAGTCTATTTTTCCATAATATCATACCACATCCCAGCATTCCTTAATGCTCTGCTGAAAAAGGAAATAGGTTCCTCCATCCCATCTGTGTTTTTTCTAAAAAAGGACAACAACCAATGTGTCATGTGAGGAAAAAGAAAATATCATAAATTCCTTTGAATAATCAAGGCTGATGAGAATAGGTTCTCTAGTCAATGCTTGTTTGATTTGATCAAAGAATTATGATCTTCAACAGTCTATTTCAACTCATTTCCCTTTATAAGAATAGATGTGATATACTTAACCAATTCAACAAAGTTAGAAATGAATCTTATTAAAAACTTGATTTTACCCAAGAAATCCTAGATCTCCTTCTTGGATCTAGGAAGAGACAAATTCCAAATGGTCTCTACTCTACTTGGATCAATACTTACCCCTTTGGCTGATACAATGTGTCCCAACAACTTTCCTTCTTTAAATTTGGGAGAAAAAGAAGAATATTCCACATGGAAATATTCAAGATTTAAATTTCTAGAAATTTCAACAGAGGGTAAAAAAGGAGTACTAGATACAGCTACTGGTGTTTTAAAAGTGGATTCGAGAAAATGATCAGTAGTACCTGGAACAACAACTGAAATTCCTTCTTGAGAATATTTTCCTTTCTTGATGATCTTCTCTTGGTCAAATTTGAGAGTAGCCAGAGGTAGATGTGGGGTAGACCTCGTGTGTCTGCCTTTAGGAGCCACACCTAAAATAATGGAGTCGCCAAGTGCAAACAACATTCTTCAATGTACTTCTTATTATACACCCTTAGAATCATTATTTCTTTGTCGTTCAATCCTAGGGAAATTTTTTCAATTCATTCCCCAACAACAGGGTCAAGAATGTTAGCATTGATATTTACACTTTGACTGTTGAAGTGCAAGCTCAATACCCATCAATAGGTTTATGATATAAGTCTTAAAATGTGGTGTCAAATGGATAAAACGCAGTTCATCAATGTCAAAACACAAGAAATTCTAGATGAAATGCATCAACAAAAGAGGTCGTCTTTAACTTAGATCAGGGCTTTGAGGATTAATGTGAATAGAAAGAAGACTTAGTTAGAAAATGAAGTGAGTCTACCACTAGCATCAGGATTTTCCAATAGACTAAGCTGAGAAAAGCTTCATATACAAGAACTTCTCAAATCCAAGAAAAAAACTCTAATAAAGCTATAACAGTATCATAATCAAACATTCATTGTAATACAACAACAAACTATCATTTTAATCCTTCAATGACAGTAAAATTTCAGAGTGAGAGAGATAAGATGGAAAAAAGGAAACTAACTTCCATTAAACAAGATTTCATCAAGACTAATACATCAAAACCAGAGTAGGCTATGTTTCATTAAAATCACTAAAAAGGTCTTTTACGTCAACCATTCGAACCCCCAAAGTGTCTTCTAATGTTGCTTTAATATCCTAGACAGGGAATGATATCATACAATATGAGTTCATCCTCTAAAATAGGATTCTTCCATCTTAAATTGAGGTAGTAACACTTGTAAAAACTACAAATAACAAACTGTTACAAAAAAGTATAATGTTGGCAACTATCCTAACACCCTAATATTGCATAATGAGGTGTCCTTTGAATGCATTACTTTTATTGCCAGGTATCCTACAGCTTTAAACTAACCTCCAAATAGTTGTACCATGATCCCCTATTCATCTAGTGACCGTTGATCCTCTTGAACCCATCAAAATAGGAGTTTACAATGAATCATGTAGTGTTGACTGTATTAGCCAGTTTGAAGTGGAATTCACAGCGAAGTTTGCAGCGTTTGACTATGTAGACCAGTTCGCAGTGCCAAGTGCTATGAAATGTCCTGTAGCTTCCCAATTTTTCCAGTTTGAGCCCAAAACACCCAAAAACTTTTCCCGGAGTTAGGTATGCCTGCAGAAGCCTCATAATATGGTGTATGAGTGAAAACTCAGTTATAGGCATTATACTTCCCCAAAATCTTCAAAAATTCAAGGATAAGCACTTCCAAAACAGAGATTGTTTAAGACACTTCACTTCACTTCCTGAGTCTGGTACTCCTTCTGGTGGCAGCTTGGGCCAACACATTCAAATTTCTTTGGGCTAAATCTTCCTTGAGAGGTTGTAGCTCCAGTTTAAGTCTTCTGATATGAGCTTGTAAATCCCTGTTCTGTCTATATAAATTATTAAGCGTCCTATGGAGGGGAAGAAATCTCTTTTTTGTAAACTTGGCCTTATCAATAGTTTCCAAATACAAATCCATTAGATCCTTCAACATTTTTCTCTCTGCCAACCCTTGTCCATTCAATTCAACAATCTCCTTTTTGGATTCTCTAAGATGTTTCAACAGCCTTTTAAAAATAGGGTTTTCAAGGGGAGTGGTTATGTCTATGACTTCAATATGTTTTTCAACAGCTTCAACTTTACCTTTACTCTTTCTCTTGATGGGATATTCTATTATGTCCTCTTTTTCAACACCCTCCTTCCTGGATGATGACCTGGTGAAGGGCCTCCTAGATTTCGCTTCAACTGCAGTAGTTGGAGAGGGGAAGAGTAAGCTCTTTCCTTTTGTGTCTGTGACTTTTGCTGATGGAATTTCTACTAATTCCAGAATTGGTTGGGGTAAAAACTCCCTTTTTGGAGAGTAATGAGATCCCCTTTCTTATTCTTGTTCCTTAGAAGCCTCATCATTTTTAGAAATGCATTTTCTCTTCCTCTTCCTACTTGTCTCTATGTGAATAGTGTTATCAACCTGAAGAGGACTACACTTTAGATTATGGAGAAGGAGCAACATTCAATTGAAAATGTTCAGAGGAAATGAACTGATCCTAGACAATGTTTTTCTTATTCAACTCCTCCATCACAAGAATTTTAATCAACCCTGAGTGAAAAACACTTGTGTCCACAGCCTTGGACTTGGCTTGGACCCTGTCAGCCATTTTCTCAATGCTTCTAAACAAATAGAAAGGGAGGCTCACGAGGTCTTTGCATGTGAAGTGCAACAAAAGTCTAATGTGGTACTGATAAATCATATTGAAACTTCCCTCATAGGTCAAATAACTCTGTATCACCCTTATCATATTATCAAATCCTTCAACCATGTGGCTCCTAGGCACTCGATTTGATAGGTTATCTCCCTGGCATTCTGGTTTAAGAAATTCTTTAGAGAAGGTTGCATTTAGATTCATGGACTTAAACCATCTTTCACCACTATTTGGTATCTCAGTAGATTCTATTATGGTTTCTTCATATACCTCAAGTTCAAGAGTCCCCACCTTTTTTTTGGTTCCATCAAATTCAAGGAAAATTCTCTAGCCAGCTCAGGGTGCCCCCTCTACATCTTCTGACAGAAATTGAAACATCCCACTCTTTGGAAGACCTCTCTGATCAAAGGTTCAGACGCATGTCATAGGGTTCTTTCCTTGTTATTCCCCCACCCTTGTGAGCTTTCTTTTGATGTGGAGTATCCATTGATGTTATAGGAAGAAAACTAATACAAGAATCTGAGTGATGCAAGAGGCAAAACAAAAAGACAGAGGTCTTAGGGTTTGGATGGATAATATTTTTCAAAGTCAAATTATGTATAGTGTTTTAATGTTTTTCAACCTATTTGACCCCTAGGCTTATGAAATGGAAGCTGATAGTTAGGAAATGGAATAATACCATACAGGGAAAAAGGAGATGCAAAGAGAAAGCTTGATGCAACAGATTTTGCTCAATACCTCACCCTCACTTTTACAAAATCATCATAACTTTATCAACAAAGTTATTTTCAATTTCCAAAACAAAATAGATAGACTTTATACTTGAAATAAGAATGTAAATATTAATGGTAACCCACTGGTATAGGTTGTGAGTTAAGTGAATAACAGTGTTGAGTTGTTGCACAAGGTTTGCAGTGCCAAAACAGGGGATTCACAACATAATTCGCAACGTAGGTAGAAAAATCCAAGTAAGGGATAGGCAAGGTAGCCTAACAGCAAGGTTTCTTAATATTTAGTAAAAGAGTTTGAGAAATTTGTAGCTGGCTAAGAATTGTGATAACAGAAGTAAGAGGGAATTTGCAATGCCTAGGAGAAGGAATTACAAGCACAACCTTTTACTATTCTTCAACGGGGCTTAAAAAACTCATGGAGTACCTAGAGGCTAAGGCTTAAAATTTGATATGCTTGAGCTTGGACAAATCCACCTACAACTGGTCTAGCCTTCAACTCACTTTCACCATCCAGTTCGTAGCAATTTCTGCAGCGCCTGTCTGAAAACACATGTTTTTGCAGTGTCAAGCTAGGAACAATTTGAAAACTTCGGAAAATAGTTAGAAGAGATTTAAATGATGAAATCCAAATTATTTCCTTAAAAACACGAGTGTTGAAAATAACGACATCAGTTGACAAAGTATCATAAGTGAAATTTTGGCAATGAGAGCAAAGTGTACTTGAGATGCGCTGCAAAATGTCTGATGAGATGGAAGCGTACAAAAAGAACATGATGTGACCTTCTAACGGATAGAGGGACAAAGTGGAGTGGTTTTAGCACATCATGGAAGTGGTGACATGTCAGGGTGGTGGTGGAGGCATAAGGATGATGGCTTGTATAACCATGTCATAAAGATGAAGACATAAACCAAGGGTTTGGGCAAACATCAACCTTAACTTTATTTGTGCTAAGACCTAAGAAGACTATAAGGAAGAGGACAAAAGTAAAAAATCAAACGACACTAAGGATAAAAATAAAAAACCTAAGGATGGATTGACCCAAACAATTCCATGTGATAACAAACTCTACCCCGAATTTCTTTCAGTACAAGGACAATCCTTGGGAAAAAATCCTTTAGGAAATTTTTGGCCAACGTAGAGACTGTAGCTTAATATTAGACTCACTTACAGACCCATGTCCTATATCTTTCTAGATGATAAGCTAAGGCAACAAAAAGATCATTCAAAATCATGGGTTCACAGGAAAACAATAAACATTTAGACTGTAATCATTCAATAAAGGTTTTAGTCATAGACATGTATATCCAATCATCATTTAAATTCTAGTATACAGAGTATGAATACTTATCATAAACTAGAATCGTGAAGCGACTGCTAAAAGGGGTGCCTATTTCCACTAAACCATAGGAAAAACCACTCCTAAATGGATTTATCGTTGGCCACCACCTAGCTAGACCATGATGCTCTGAAAAAGACACTTTCTTCTTACTCCACATTAGTCAGGGATGGAGGTTACTATCCTCCTCCCATAGGACTTAGAAAATGGTTTTCTTTGTACCAGGCAGGGGGGCCTGTAACGAGTACTTCCACAATCACTCATCTTCTCTACAGCCCCATTTGTCATATTGGACTGAAAATGCTACCAACATCTTCTTGCACCTAGAACAATTTTGTTTCTCAGTTCTCCTTCGATCCAGAGAGATCCAAGGACTCTTCTCTCCTTTGGGATATTGGTGTCCCAACTTTTTCTCCTCCCAGGTCTACATCTGCCCACGAATTCCCTTCCTTTCTTTCCTTTTTATAACAAAAGGTTCATCAAATGAAACATTCACGCATATTCAATATGCCACCATCTTTTGAAAATTTATAGTTATATTTAAAATATGGGGGAAACAAGGTTATTACACCAGCTGTCATTACTAGTTCTAAGGGTGAAATATGGATTTGTGTGCAAGTGAAAGATATAGATGAAGACTGTGTCAAAGATACATAAAGAAATCTAATCTACTTCTACTCTATCCTATCTTATCTAGGAGAAAATTATCATAAATGAATGTACTGTAATGAAATTAAACACGTCTTAAACCCCAATCAAATATTTGTCATGAAGGTGAAAAGTTAGAAACACATGCATACAAATACATAAACAAAAAAAAGTCTAAATCATACATCAACAAGTCATATACTCATGATATGAAGTATAATAAATAGTAACAAAACTGCAAAAGTAACATATATTGCATCAGAAAATTCTATAAGAAATCATGTCTTTTCATCCCATGTGAGTAGCTAACATTATGTTGGAAATAGTTCACAGCAAAGAATAATACACATCAATTTTTCTTTGTCTTAAAAAACTAGCCCTGAGGGACTCTCAATATAAATTAACCGGCTATTTTCTCCAAAAAGAGTTATAGTGTGTATACAAATCTTGAAGAGACCCTTGAAAATGGGTCTCTTCCCTTATTTATACAATTATTTCTAAAACCTCAAAGTGACTCCTTGCATTTCTCAAGAAGCTATTACAAAAATAAACCTTCCATTTTCCTTTACTAGCTATGTGACACATGTAAGGAAAATAAAAAGTTGAAAGTGGTTGGAAAACAGACAAAATTGAATACATTAACAA
>ML808383.1:5581-19193 GCA_009831015.1 Picea engelmannii | reverse complement strand
ATCGGTTTGTGTCCGCACCTACGGATTTTATCCTAAAACACCACTACTCGATCTGACTTGAAGTTATGCATGATCATGCTACATAGTTGGGGATCAAGTTATGTTGAGAATCCAAACTACAAATTTCCAAGTCTTTGGTACCATATGTGTTGCACTTAAAGGGATCTCCAAGAACCAGTCATCAAACCTTTGAGAGATTCCAAGTGACTATTTTTCAAGAAAGAAAATAAAATACCAAATCAAGTGAAAAAATTGCGAAGAAAAACATAAAAATTAAGAAATGTGTAAAGGCAAGGAAAACTAAGCAGTAAGTCAAAGAAAAAACAAATTATTTATTTGTATACAGGGTAGGAGCTACCACGAGAGCTAGTTGATGTAGTGTTTTCGTATTTGGCCATTAATGAGGAGGAGGTCAGCATCCCCTTCAAGATTTTGCAAATGGTAAGTTCCTTGTCCAATTTTTTCTTTGATCATGAAAGGGCCAAGCCACAACTGCTGAAATTTAAAATATTTTCCTTTATCTTCATGCATATTCTCCCATTTGAGAACCAAATTACCAATTTGAAAGTATTTCTCACAAACAAACTTTTTATCAAAATAATGCTTAGTGGTCTATTGGCGGGTTTCACAATTATTTTTTTCTTTGGCACAATTCTCTTCTAAGTTCAACAAAGTATCAATATGTCGTTGGATGACGAAATATTCTCTACTGCGAGACTGTTGGGTAATTTGCAGTGAAGGAAGGTAAATATTTGGAGGTATAATAGCTTATTTCCCATAGACACTAAAATAAGGAAAAATCCCTATAGAAGCCTTGGGGGTGACATGATCATCCCAAAGGGCGTTCTGTAGTTCATTATGCCAATTTCTCTGATGTTCGACTACAATTAAGTTTAGAATATGGATTACATTTTTGTTTATAGATTCAACCAATACATTACCTTGAGAGTAATATTTTGTTGTATATTTCAAGGTACTCCCTTTTTCAAAAGCAAATTGATCCAAATTGAGTGATGAAAAATATGTTGCATTATCGAAAACAAGAGAGCTAGACATCCCAACCCTGTTTATAATATGTCGCTCAAGAAAATCTATCACCACATCATCATTCACTTTAGTTAGTGATATTGCTTTAATCCATCTTGTAAAGTAATCAGTAGCAACTAGGATATACCTATGTATCTTGAATGAATGAGGGTTAACCTCACCGATAATGTCTATCCCCCATTGTTTAAAGGGTTCTTTAGAAGAAATAGGTTAGAGTGGAACAACGCCTCTGCTCTCTTTTCAGGTTGATTTTTGGCATGCTTCACAATTGTGAGCATAAGCATGATCATATTTGAATATTGTAGGACAATAATATGTGACTCTTAATATCTTATGAGTTGTTGCGTCCCCTAAGAATTGGCCTCCATCTAGTCCATCGTGTAGATATTTGGGGACTTTATCAGTATCTTTATTTTCAAGGCAGCGGAGTAATACCCCATTGTAATTTTTTCTGAAAAGGATGCCATGAACTAACAGATATTGTATTGATTTTGGCCTGAGAAATCTCTTTTGTTTAGCAATTAGATGGTATGGAGTTGTACCATGATGAAGGTAGTATTCGAGGTCATTGTAGTAAGAATTTTCAAAATATCAGACATATGGAACTTGTTGGGTATATAGGGTTGGCTCCTCTTGCCACCTGTCTTCTTCTTGATTTTCAGCATCTATGATCCCAATTGCTAACTTACAAAGACATTGACCTTTGATGATGTTTGTTGGTTCAAAGTATGGGTCATACTCTTGTAAGGAGTTCATCCAATTACCTCTTCTCTCACCCATTTCTCTTTGTACAAAGAGAGACCCGACCTCTGGGTGAGGGATGATTCCTTTGGTGTGATTATTTAAAACATATGGTCTAAACTGCTTGATAGCTTTGCGGGCAATGAAGTCCTGCTTATCCACTAGTGGGTAATTTAGTTCAACTCCTTGTAAACTAGTTCTCAAGAATGTGATAGGGAATTCATTCCCTAACTCCTCTGGTGTGCACCGGAGGAGATTGTACTAACTCATCCGAAAATTAAAACTTGTCTCCAAATTTTTTCTTAAGCGTCCTAAATCATAATTTCCAACTCAACCAAACTATGAAATTTGAATGGCTTGCTTAGAGTGAGGAATAATAACCAAGATTAATCATTTAAGGAAATTTCATACTGAGGAGTTTTCAAAGAAGAACAAAGGGGCTCCATTTTCTTGGAGGAGGGCTTCTTCAAGTAGAAAATATGAGAAAAAGGAGGGTTCTTGGTGCTTGGAACAAGAGAATATTAGCATGATCAAGTGATGACTAGAGGTCTCACTTTTTCTACTAACAATTCTTAGTAGATGTCATGTCATCCAATGTACTTCTTGTATATAGGGAATCATCATTAATCTTCAACTCATGGCAATATTTCCCATGCTTATGCCTCCTCTAAGAGGCAACACTCTAACATCCCACTCGGTTATAGAGTTGAAGGATTCATCTTGGATAGGATTGGGTAATAGATTCGTGAAATATAATTTCCTACTATTGTAAACAAAAATCAACATAGTATGATAATAAAACATGAAACATAGAGTCAATTGAAAGTAAAGGTGAACTATGGCTCATAAAAATTTTATTCTCTTCTCCAAACAAGTGGAGGATCACACCACTAAGTCTTACATAGACTACACAAGTCCTATTTATAGTGACTAAGTTACATAAAACAAAAAGAGCAATGTATAATGAATCCAATACATTTACTACTACAGTGTTGGATTCTACTATTGTAGTGATGACTGCAGACTAAGACAACATACTATTTGATATTTGGGTGGCTAAGTTATCTTAGGAGTGACTACACATTGAMTTTGATTCTAGCAAATTGATTTCTAGAATCAAGCTTATCATTCSAAYGCTCCCCTTGACTATTTATCTAACCACAATTGTATCAATAAGTACAACAAACTATGTCATACCATGAATTCTTAAGACATTTTAGGTAGAAGGTTCATGTCTAATCCCAAATTTAGCATGAMCYTGTGCACTTCATATCCCCCAATTGATGCATTTAGTTGGAATTCMTTCCCTAATATCCTCCTTCATACTTGGTGTAGCCATCAATAAACTACTTTAGGGAGTGATCCCAACACCTAGGAAATTACTTTMTTCAAAGTAGYCATAGCATATTCATCTTCTAATATTCACATGAAGGTCTTCAATCACCTCTAGACCTACTTTGCAATTGTCTATACTAATTGTCTCTAGCGTTTGCTCGGTGACTGAATTATGGACCATGCCCCTCTCCTTCCACCAAGATGAAATATCACACGTAGAAAGCTCCCCTCATTACCTATATCAAGTCACATAGGAAACCTTTCCACTATGTTGGATAAACTATGGGCACTTTCTATGGAGACTTATGAATAGGACCCTCATCTATTGCTCCCACATATGATCTTGTCCTTCCTCCACCACAAGTCATGATATTTATTTTATTGTATGCTTGACCTTCCTCATCACCACATAGGATCCACAACTTGAAATTAACCATGTTCGCACCACATTGCCTCTGGTCTCACACCTCACACTTTCCAATCATCTCTAGGAAATCACATGTGTTATGTCTGGTCATCTAACAATGGCCACAATGAGGTTTATGAAACTATAGATAATTTCACACAATGTACCCCAACTCATTACAATTGTAACAACATGGAAGATGATTATTCACATCATTTTGTAATGCTCAATTATCATAATTTTGATTCTACCCTCTATTTTTTCCTCTTATCGAGTCCATCATGAATAGAGTCATGGTGTTGTCTAAATGTTCTATGTTTTGGCTTTTCGTCGAAATCCGGTGACATAATCTGAATGAAATCATATTTTTTTTTTTTTTGAATTGCATTTTTCAATGCTTAAATGAATTCAACGAACTGAAAAACCCCTGGGACACTCGGATTATATAGGCTTATCCTCTTGAATATGCGTATCTAACAATTTCTCATCAGATTTCAAGGAAAAAGATACATAAAAACTTCCCAAAAAAGAACCAAAACATAGAACGTTTAGACTACAATAATAAATTCTTTTCAAATATCTCCACATGTTTCAATAATGTGTGACATCTAGAAATTTGGCACAACCTAAAACTCTACAGTTTTATTTGACATTAATAACAAATACCAAATAAAAAAAATCTCATGAAACATGATACAATAACTAGTACTATATTTCAATAGTTTTGTTTGACAGTAATAACAAGTACCAATTAAAAAAAACCCATGAAACATGATACCATCACAAGTACTATATTTCAAAATTAGTAAAATAAATATTATTATACAACATACTCTATAAGTAATAACAACTATCTAATAAATAAAACTATAAACCATGATAATAAAGCCATCAATAATATTAAAAGAGATTCTCCCATTATAAATAATTAAGTAATATTCTCTCACATCATTAATAATGTTTTATATAATATAATAAAACCACCTATTTTTCATTATAAATAATTAAGTAATATTCTCTCACATCATAAATAATGCTTATATAATATACGTCTAGAAAACCTTTATGTCACATCCTTACTTACTAGCTACTTGTACCACTCAACCACTCAACCTCAATAAATAAAATATTTATTTTAAATATTTTTATTTTAAATATTTTTATTTTAATTACCCATTTTAATTACCGAAATCTCAACCTGTGCACGCCTTTCCACAGGTTCTCCTCTATTCTCCAGCCACTCTGTAGATCACTTCAATTATTCTTCCTGAACTTCTGAGTCGAAAGACTTGATCATGCACTCCTTGCGGATGAACTCTCTCAGATTTATTTCCAGAACTTTCTAAATCCAAATGGACTCAGTCACGCACACCTTGTGAACACTTTTCACTCCTTGCACATATAATTTCACGTTATCCCTTTTGATCTGTGATTCGAAACAAACTCAGTCACAGACACCTTGCGGACACTATGCACACCTTGCAATCGCTCATAGAAGAGAAATGATTGAAAGTTACTTAAACCTCACAGATTCATACATCTAGCCATGTAAATGCATGCATAAATTCAAGAAAAAGAAATAACAGAGAATTGAAAATAAGCAAAAATTAGATCATTCACTCATCCAGATAGACGCATCAACATCATACATTTGGGACAATTCTCCTCTGTTATATGCATTCGACTGAAGATTACATATATTCATACACTTCTTCTTAGTAGCTCTCAGCTCTCTGCTACAATGGCAACCTACACAATAGATTCAACAGACTTCTCTAAGCAATAATACGAATCTTTATACAAGAGGGCTCTTCGAGCTTTTCCCCTTCAACTACTCTAAATCTATCTTATCGAATTAAAAGTTATCAGCTACTAACATTTATTACAATAAATATTTCTGACAGATGGATCAGATTGAACACATCGAATATGTACTTCACTTAGCTACATTAAAAGAAAATGCATTCTTCGATGCCTTCATGAGCCATCCATCTCTACAACATTTAAATATGTTCTTTAATTACAACTCTTTTCAAAATATTTGTGTGATGCGCATTCTTCAAAATTTAAATGTCTTCAAAATATGCGCTAGTGCACCTAGTTGTCCTCCGCTTGTGCTTTGTTGGCGATCCTCTTGCATCATACTCCTTTGGCTGAAAAATTCATGGACTCCTATCCATGAGATCCTGCACCAAATTTCCATGTTTTTGGATGTCCTCTTCACTAACCCAACTGGAATATTCTATTGGTCTTCCTTTCCACTTCACCAAATATCCAAAATGTGTTTTCCTTCTGGTCTTCTTACCAATTCACCGATCTATGATCTTCTCCATCTGTGACTTCTCTTTTACTAACATTTGCTTCTTCCAGTGGATCTTCTTTTGATCTTCAAATCCTCTCGCTCCATCTTCTATGTATGGATACAGGTCTGCAATGTTGAATATGGATGATATACCAACATCTTCTGGAAGCTCTATCTCATAAGCATTCTCGCCAAATCTTTTCAGGATTTTGCACTGTCCTATCTTTTTCAACTTCAACTTATTATGTGTTCCTCTCAGAAACCTCTCCTTCCTTATATGTTCTCTAACTTGATCTCCAACCTCAAATTCAAGTTTCCTTCTGTGTTGATCAACTTTGTGCTTGTATTCATTGCTTCTCTTCTTCAACTGCTCCTTGATCTGATGATGAAGTTCTTGCATTTCTGCAGCGAAGTCTTCGGCTCCAGCGCTCCTAAATTCACTCTTCTCCATATATCTTAACTCTAACACTCCTCTTGGATTCATTCCATAGACTATATGAAATGGAATCTTCCCAGTGCTTTTGTTCACTGAGTCATTATATGCAAATTCTGCTTGTGCTAGAATCTGATCCCACTGATTATGGTGTTCAGTGACCAATCTCCTCGGCAAATCTCCTATGCTTCAATTCACCACCTCAGATTGTCCATATTTTTGAGGATGATATGTATAACTAAAGGATAGGTTTGTTCCCAACTTCTTCCACAATGTTCTCCAGAGATGACCAACAAATTTGGTATCCCTATCTGAAACAATGCTCATGGGAAATCCATGGAGTCTCACAAATTCTTTGAAAAACAAGTTAGCAACATGTGTTGCATCAATAGTCTTCTGGAATGGGATAAAGTCTGCCATATTTGAAAATATTTCGACTACCACAAATATGGAATCACTTCCTCTTTCTGTCCTTGCCAATCCTAACACAAAATCCATGCTTATTGCATCCCAATGCCTCTCTGGAATAGGAAATGGTTGATACAGTCTAGTATTTTGCTTCTTTCCCTTGGCATACTGAAAAATATTACACTTGTACACAAACCTCTTCACCTCTGCTCTCATACCTCGCCAATAATATGAACCATTCAACTAAGCAAACATTTTTTCATGGCCAAAATTTCCGACTAGACCTCCACTATGATTTTCCTTCAGCAAATTTTCCCTCATCGAACACTTTGGTATGCACAATTGGCATCCCTTGAACAACAACCCATCCTGAATCAGATATTTGGCCCACTAGCTTCTATCTATGAGTACAAGATTTTCACATGCTTCATATGTCTCCCCGAAATCTGGATCACTGTGATGCATTTCCTTAAGGTGATCAAACCCTAAGGTCTTGACCTGAAATTCCTACAGAATCAAATTTCTCCTGCTCATTGCATTAACAACCTTGTTAGCATTACTAGAAATATGTTTAATGAAAAAAATGAAATATTTCATAAACTCTATCCACTTAGCATGTCTCTGGTTTAACTTCTCTTGTTTGGTTATGAATTTCAAAGCTTGATTATCTCTATACAAAACAAAATCCTTTGGAACGAGATAGTGCCTTCATTTCTTCAAGGCTTGAATTATGTCATAAAACTGTTTATCATATGTGGAGTACTTCCTTTTAGCATCATTCAACTTCTCACTTAAATATGCAACATGCCTATTATCTTGGCTTAAGACCGCTCCAATTGCAACTCCACTCACATCACATCTTACCTGAAATGTCTTTCTGAAATCCGGTAAAACCATAATCGATTGTTCCGTTATCTTCTCCTTCAATATGTTGAAGCTCTTCTTAGTCTCTTCTGTCCATTTGAAAGACTTATGTCTTTTCTTCATTGTTTCCATCATTTGAGCACTAATCCTGCTAAAATTTATGATGAACTTCTGATAGAAACTTGTCAATCCATGGAAGCTTATTACCTCAAAGATATTCCTCAATGACAACCATTCTTTGGTTGCTTTCACCTTTTCAAGATCCATCTCCAATTCATTCAAAGAGATCAAAAAACCCAAATAAATGAGTTATGTCTTCATGAAAGAGGACTTTTTCAAATTAATCAACAAATTCTATTGTTGGAGCCTCCTCATCACTAATGTCAATTGTCTCAAGTTCTCCTCTTTAATCTTGCTAAAGACCAGAATATCATCCAAATATACAATCACAAACTTACCAATGAAATATTTCAACACTTCATTCACCAGTCTCGTAAAATTACTTGGGGTGTTTGATAATCCAAATGACATAACAAGCCATTCATACAACCCCTCGTTTGTATTGAATTTTGTTTTCCACTCATCACCTTCTCTCATCCTTATCTGATGATATCCACTTTTTAAATCTATTTTTGAAAAATAGCTCGCTCCACTTAGGCAATCTATCAAGTCATCCATCCTTGGTAATGGTAATCTATACCTGATGGTGATCTTGTTTATTTCCCTTGAGTTTGTACACATTCTCCATCCTCCATCCTTCTTTGGACTCAATATAGTTGGTACTGCACATGGACTCTAGATTTCTCTAACCAATCCCTTGTCTAACAGATCCTGAACCTGTCTTTTCACCTCCTCATTCTCTTGGGTGTCAACCCGTACGTTGCTTTGTTTGGCAGGTTTTCTCCTGGTATCAAATCAATGTGATGGATGATACTTCTGATATGTGGCAATGAGCTTGGAAAATCATCCACTACTATGTTAGCAAAACTTTCTAACAGTTCCTGAATTTCCTCAGGAAAATATTCCACAGAAGTACTTGTAAGGATAAATCTTGGCTTCCTCACTATAGTAAACTGCATCTCTTGTTCCTTCTTAACTTCATTCAAGAATTCCTTCCCACTCATGAGAATTATGTTCATGCTAGCTTCATCCTTCACTTTTTTCTCTTCAATTGGCAGTAACATGTGTGTCCTACCATTCTTCTCCAACGTATAAGTATTTCTTCTCCCATCGTGATTCTTTCTGAATGATATTGCTTTCATACTACCATGGTCTTCCCAACAAAACATGACATACATCCATGGGAATCACATCACATATAATTTCATCTCTATACCCTCCTATCTTAAACTCAACCATACATTGTTTAGTGAATTTTACCTGATGACCATTCTGCAACCATGAGACTTTATACGACATCGGGTGTACAGTTGGCTTTGGCTCTAATTTATCCACCATATCTTTAGATACTAAGTTATCAGTGCTCCCATTGTCAATTATTACCTTGCAAACTTATTCCTTAGTCTTGCAAGTTTTTCTGAACAAATTGTTCCTCTGCACTGGTTTTTCAACCTCTGGCTCTAGCTTCAAGAGAAATTTCTTCATCATCAAATATCTCCCATCTTCTGCGCCTTCTATGTCTACATCCCACTTCTGGGCTTCTGAAATGTGAGCCTCACCTCCTTCTTTCTTCCTCTCAGGACATTCCCAAGACATGTGTCCTACCTTTCCATAGGAATAACTCTTTATCTCACCTCCTCTACCTCTTCCTCTTCCTCTAGGGAAAGAGTTTCTACCACAACTCTGCCTTCCTCGGGAAATTCCTCCTCTCTCAAAGTGACTATGTGGCTTCTTTGTCTCACCCTTGGGATTTTGTGCCTTGTCATGGGCAACTCCTTTGCCTATGTTTAATATTCTACCTATGTTTTGCTGACTCTACTTCCTGGCCAACTTCTCTTCTTCTTTCAACACAATTTGGTATGCATCTTCTACTGTATTTACTATCATCATGTTGATCTCATCTTGGATTTCATATCTCAGGTCGTTAATGTATTTGGAAACTTTTTCCTTGTCTCTCTCTTTCTGTCCAGCCCTGATGTTCAGTCTGTATAACTCCTCTGTGTACTCCTTCATAGTCATTCCTTTCTATCTCAAGTTCTGCAATCTCCTGAACAGATTTATCTGGTAGTCCTTGGGTATGAATTTTTCCTTTAGCTTGGCTATCATTCGATCCTTTTCTTCTCTTTTCAGCCCACAGTTCATCCCACCATAGCGCTACATGTCCTTTGAACCTGGTGACAACATGTTTCACCTTCTTCTCCTCATCAACATCCTCATAGTTGAAATATTTGTCCATTTCTCATATCCAATCAAGAAATTATTCGATGTCCAAATTTCCCTCATACATCAAGACATCTATCTTTGCTCTAGCTCCCAATTTAACAGCCACTTTCAACAAGCGTTATTCTGCAACATCCTTTGCCACAACTTCTTTGACTTCCACTTTTTCAATTTCTGCATCACTGACATATCCAGCATCAGGTGCTCTCCTTTGTGTCGTTTCCGAGGCATCCAACCTTGCACGCAGTTCTCTCATCTCTCTTTACATGGCTCTATTTGCTACGGGCATCTCTACACGTCTTCTAGGCGACAGTGTGTTGATGTATCTGATACCACTCATCGATATTAACCTACTTCTATGTCTACTTTATCTACAAAAGTAAATTCGGTATCCACTCGGATACCACTCTAGCGCAGACCCCCTTCCCTCCTTGGGACTACGTGAACTCCCAGTCTTGGATCTTCAAAATCTTGAGTCGAATTGACTCTTCGGGCCTTCAACAGACCCCAAATTCTCAACACATAGGTCCATTTTGTGTTACCCGCAGGGTCGAACTACTTGTGACTTCACTTTTTAGCGCTCCTTGAAACACCCAAATTCGTGAATACTAACTCCGCGCTAGACCTTCCTCTTAGGTTACCATGGGCTATGACCATGGACCAACCCTTCACGAATTCGGACTTCGGAAATATCACTAGCCCTAATTTCAGCTCTTCTTGAAGTGTTCTTCTATGAATTTCCAGATATATGCCATGTGTCTTCTTGGATATTAACAGCTCCATTATAGTTCAGGTTTCGCGACTTCGCAAAACTCTTGCTCGCCTTACACATAAACCTCTGGTCTTCTGGACCATGAAGTGTCGAAATACCTTATGGCCAACTTTCGCATAGTTCTTCCAGATCTGACGGTCTGGAACATTCCAACCCCCTCCAGAACGGATCTTGTTTGTGGGCTCTCGGAAACCTTACAGATTTTCCCTTTTGAAGGTTTCTCATCGATCTCCCTCCTGATCTTTTCTTCCTCGGATTTCCTTGTCCCTCAGAATGCTTTCTTCGACACTTAGCCAAAATATCGACCTGTGCACGCCTTGCCACGGGTTCTCCTCTATGCTCCATCCACTGTTTAGGTGACTTAAACTATTCTTTATAAGCTTTTGAGTCGAAAGACTCGATCACACACTCCTTGTGGATAAAATATCTCAGTTTTCTTTCCAGAACTTTCTAAATCCAAATGGACTCAGTCACGCACACTTTACGGGCACTTTGCACTCCTTGCACATATAAGTTCATGTTATCCCTTTGAGTTGTGAGTTAAAATAGACTTGGTCATGTACACCTTTCAGACACTATCCACACCTTGCACTCGCTCGTAGAAGAGAAACAATTGAAACTTACTTAAACCTCACTGATGCATACATCTAGCCATGTAAATGCATTCATAAATTCAAGAACAAGAAATAACAGAGAATTGAAAATAAGCATAAAGTCTATTGTTCACTCATCCAGATATATGCATCAACATCATATATTTGGGACAATGCTCCTCTGTTATATTCATTTGAATGAAGATTACATATATTCATACACTACTTATCGGTAGCTCTTAGCTCTGCTACAATGGAAACCTATA
This sequence comes from Picea engelmannii, assembly GCA_009831015.1. NCBI lineage: Eukaryota > Viridiplantae > Streptophyta > Pinopsida > Pinales > Pinaceae > Picea > Picea engelmannii. The sequence continues at coordinate 7,686 of ML808383.1, read as the reverse complement.
CAATATATTCAACAACCTTCTTTCGGCAATAATACAAAGATTTATACAAGAGGGATCTTTGAGCTCTTCCCCTTAAAATACTCTAAAGTTATCTTATCAAATTAAAAGATATTAGATACTAACATTTATTACAATAAATATTTGTGACAGACAGATTAGATCAAACACATTGAATTTGTACTGCACTTAGCTACATTAAAAGAAAATGCATTATTTGATATCTTCATGAGCCATCCAGCTCTACAGCATTTAAAGATGTTCTCTAATTACAGCTCATTTAAAAATATTTGTGTGATATGCATTCTAAAAAATTTAAATGTATTCAAAATGTGCGCTAGTGCACCTAGATGTCCTCCGCTTGTGCTTTGTTGGTGATGCTCCTGCATCATTCTTTCATTTTGGCCACTTCCTTTTCCTTTTCTTCATCAAAAATCCTTCTGATAGGCTTACCACATATTTTGATGATGACTTCATCGTAATTCCTCACACTGAAATGTACTTCTTCTTTCTCCCAAACCTTTGATGTGTATTCCCAAGACACACCAATCTTGTTGAAGTGCTCTTTGACAACCTTCTTCAGGTCATGCCTTCTGAACCTCTCTTCTTCGAACCGGTATGACATCAATGTATCCACCTTGTCTTGGGCCTTCTTTGTGTTTTCTAAGGATTAATAACCAATGTATAATGGGAGTGGTGGCCATATAACCTTCTTATCATAGTAAAGTATTCCCCTGACTCCATTGATCACCATTTGATAAGCCACTTCCTAAAGCACCAGTTTTTCTAGTACAAATCGAGGAAGTAGATGGGGGGATTTTATAGCTTCGTATACCCTAATATATATGCCTTGTTCCATCAAGTACCAATCATTGATTATCTTGATGACAACTAATTCTTTTTCAGTCATACACAGGGTTTGTGTGCACAAGACTAAATCATACAACGGAGCCAAGAAATTCTCACAGATATTTTGTTACTTTGTTCTATACTTTTTCTCCCATCACACTTTGAAATATATGTGAATGGTTGGGTCTGATGGCTGCCATGCCCAACCCATATTTGGGTATTTTTGGGATATTCACATGATGTCTACGAGGTAAGAAGACATATGGAAATTTGGAAAGGTTCCAACCGGTACTTCCAAAACTATTATGACAGCCTCTGCTAGATTGGTTGACAAAATGTCATCCTACACTACTACATATGGAAAAATTTGCGACAACCACTTGTGACGAAAGTACTCTTTCATCACAACATGCAAGAGAAAAAGTTCATTTTTTCTAAATCCACCTCGTATTTGTCACTATCGCAACGCATGTAGTTTGACTAAATTATTATGGTGAATGTTCGTCACAAGAGAGACAACTGTAGTTTGTCCATCGCAAGAGCGACGACTGACCTAACCTTAAAATTGATCGTTAAAAATAACCTAAAATAAATAGGTGGAAAAATAAATATTTTTAGGTCACTATCGTCGCAATTGCGATGATAGTGACCTAAAATTGGACTATAAATATTTGACGATTTAAAGATGTTGCGACAATCTTGTTATAACAACGACGGTTCTGAAAGGGTATTTTTGTGCCGAAAAATGTCGTAGAATGTTGTTAGAGATGGGGAAAAAAGTAAAGCGAGTGAAAAGGGTGATGGTAGATGTTATTTTCCTTGTAAACAATGTTGCCTCAGACGTCCCATAAGAATTTTAATAGCAACAGCTACAAAACATTGTAGGAAATGTGGTCACATTGATGGCAGATCGAATGAATATCATCTCATGGTAATTAGCTATATATTCATTATCTTTTTTTATTTTGTCAATTTTATATAAAATTATATGTATATATATTGTTTGAATGTTTGTTATAGTATACACTAATTTTGCATGATTGTTTGTAATTATAAAGTTAGATTTTCCCTCTAACTTTCCGTAGAATATTGCACCAAGTATTAGTAGAAATGTTGTTGTACAAGCTGAGGAACATAATCATGACCAAGCAAATGAGGATCTCATGGAAGAAGATGATGCAACAAATCAAGTTAATGATCCCATGGAAGAATATGATGGGACAAATCAAATGATCCAATATTTGTTTTCGCAGCTAGAT
>ML808382.1:196954-212585 GCA_009831015.1 Picea engelmannii | reverse complement strand
TTAATTCTCACTTATAACTTGTTTGTCTATTTAATTTATCTTTTATATAATTACTTAATATATAATTAAAATAAATATATATCTTAACATAATAAATATTAAAATAAATATATATCAATAATTAATTATATTTAATATATAAAATTTAATTAATAAATATATATTAATATTAATATAATAATATTAAATTGAGATTGAATAGATCCTATAAATATGACTAAATATGTACATTAAAAAACTAGAAATTATGAAACTAAGATTAACATATTGCGTAATGTCTATGCTTAAATGCTACTCCACGCAGCCAATCCATATAAATAATTCCATTGCCATTGTCTATCTTTAACTGAAATAATACACTTCAAAAAAACACTTCCAGTGCAGAGCTGGCGGCAGAGAGGTTCCGCATTGAATGCTGCAGTTTTCTCAACTCTTCTGAAAACACTATCGATGCGGGGGCAGGTATCTGGACTAACAAATTATGTGTCTACAACCCTGTTTCAGTGATTACCAGTATTTCCGAAATATATCTATTCCCTCACATATTTTCACACAAAATTGGCTTCTCTCCGGTGGTGTTTGGTTGTTGCAGGTAAATTACAGAGATGGGAAGGTGAAGATGAAGAATGGAGTCTGTTAGCACTGGAAGTTGCACATGGACTACTTCAAGCACATCACATTTTGAAATGATAAGGGTTTAATTTGGATAAGATGAGTTTCAGGAAATTATGAGAGTGGTTAAATTAATCAAGAAAGCAATGAAACCATTGGGCATGGAGTCTATGAAAATAAACTATAATCCTGAACTAACATTCTATGTGTAGCAAATCAGGTCAACAAAGTTGGGATTAGTTATAATGCTTATAAAAATATGGAATGAAGAAATAAGAAAAACAAAACTGAAAATGATCAAAGAGCATCCTGATCTTCAATACATATGACAGCAAGAGGAAAAAACTCAGTTTTCAAAAAACCTTTTTAAAGCTGAATTAAAACTCAAATAAACTTGTGGCAAGGGCTAGAGCATATCCTATACAATAACCCTCTTAGCACAGAAATTGTAGACATATAACCTATAGCAGTAACACATATACAAGAAGATGAAAGATGGGAAAATGATTTACACAGAAAAGAGAAAACAAACTGAAACATAACTTCATTGTCAACTGAGGTCTTTTACATAAAAAAGTAGCACAGGTCTGCAACTTGGAATCAAAGAATTTTCATGCCTTTCTAGCTCCCTCACGGATCTTGAAATTTTACCCAGACCTCTCGGGTCTCTCCCTTGGCTCATGAATCCCCTCTCCAAGAGATATTTCCTTCCTTAAATAGAAAATATCATCCTCATAACCTTAGGAGGTCGAATCTCATCTCCTCCATTGGATTCTAAACCTTGGAGATAGGTAGCAACAATCAAAGAGACAAAAATCCAACAAACTGCTAATTTTCAGGAATTTGTTGGAAGTCATTAATAAAATGTCTCCACCTCATTGCATGAGGCCTTTGTTGGAGCTAAATCTTAGGTGCAGGTGTCCCTTGACATCTAACTGATCCTTGAGAAGCAATTTGAATCCTCCTTAACAGGTGGAAACCTCCCAACAAGGCGAATATAAAAAACCGTGACCGCTACAGGAAATTAGGTAGCGCCGCTGTGCAGATTCGGTAGCACCACTTCTATGTCTAATATCTATCAAACTATAACACATTTTGCAAAACTGAGAGAGGTTTTTGTTATTTGGAATGTTATGAACTATTGAACCTGTTATCTATTCACCTAGCTAGTCATAGATATTGTTCTGTTTTTTAAGTATTATTGTGAAACCTAGAGTAGTTGCTTGGGTAAATTTTGTTTACTTAGCTAGGCTTAGCAATAGTGTAGTTGATGGCCTATATGTATTGTATTCGCAAATGAGACTAACTTTGTTGTGTTATTAGTGCATGCAGTCCATTATCTACTTATGTCTCACATTTTATTTTAAGATTGCAGGTCATCTCAAAGAGCGTTGTTGGAATAGATTCGAGCAAGGATCTACCCTCATCACTCATTAAAACTTCATAAGTTTTTATGTTTATCTTTCTCTTCTTATCATATTCAGATTTTGGTTGCTAACTCTCTTAGATAGGTCATTTAAACAAATTATATTTCTAGTTTCTATATGTGGAAAGTTTCTGTTGCAAAACATAAATTTTCTTAACTTTTTGTGAGTGTGTTGTAGCATTTTCAGAAAGCAATAGCTTGCAGACTTTTGCAGGTTCTCGCCAGGTCAAGGGTGCATGCTGCCTGTTTTCAGTCACAAGACATCTCCAAAGGCCCCCCTTCTAAATTGGTAACAAAATTCCTTCTTTTTCCATCTTTATAAAGCATTGTAAGCAAGCTCAAAGGGGGTCCCCAAGTGGTTTGCCTTCTTGTTTCATTTCTACTTTTCATTTTCAGTTTTTATCTTAGTTCCTTTTCTTCTTTTCCTTTATAGTTTAGCTATCTTAGTTGTTGATATCTAATATGCATGCTAATGATTAAAATTATCTAGAGTAGTTCTCACACAACCAATGCTAGTTTAGGCCCGTGGAGGCATAAGTTAAAATCTTTTGCTTTTCGTTATTTCTTTACTTGTGTTGCCGCCTTATACACACCTGGGTTATCGTGGAAGAAAATTTCAATACGCTTTCTTGGGCGGCGTGTGCTTGAGTGTGTGAGACACACTCTAGAACACTTTTTCTTTCTTAGAGTTTAAAAGCCTTAGATCCATTTTCATAGGGACTACCCCCGGCTTCGCTAGGAGTTGGCCTAGACGGAGGAGTTGAGGATCAGGTGACAGCACCTTGACTCGAGACTTGCCCCCAAGGACACACCAAGTAGATTGAAGGTTTCTGCCACAATAACCCAGGTATGTATAAGGCGGCAACACAAGTAAAGAAATAACGAAAAGCAAAAGATTTTAACTTATGCCTCCACAGGCCTAAACTAGCATTGGTTTTGTGAGAACTACTCTAGATAATTTTAACCATTAGCATGCATATTAGATATCAACAACTAAGCTAGCTAAAATATAAAGGAAAAGCAGAAAAGGAACTAAGATAAAAACTGAAAATGAAAAGCAGAAATGAAACAAGAAGGAAAGCCACTTGGGGACCCCCTTTGGGCTTGCTTACAATGCTTTATAGAGATGGAGAAAGAAGGAATTTTGTTACCAATTTAGAAGGGGGGCCTTTGGGGGAAAGTCTCGAGTCAAGGTGTTGTCACTTGATCCTCAACTTCTCCGTCTAGGCCAACTAATAGCGTAGCCAAGGGGGGTAGTCCCTATGAAAATGGATTTAGGCTTTTAAACTTTAAGAAAGAAAAAGTGTGCTAGAGTGTGTCACACACACTCAAGCACATGCCACCCAAGAAATCTCATGCCCTTCTTGGGATTTGCACCCCCTGTCTGGCAAAAAGATGGAAACATCTTGCAAAAAGTTGGAAACTAGCTTTAAAGCTAGGCATGGGCCTTTCTCTTGGCCAATATGCCCCTCTTAGCTTGCCACTTCACCCTCCACACACTCCCACCTTCCATCTCTCACCCAAACCTAAAAGTTATGTGCCCCCCTTCCTTGGACTCATCTTGGCTTGGATTTTTGACATTTGGAAAAGATCCAAAAGGCATCTCTTTGCCTCTCTTAGCTATAATTAAGCCTCTCCCTCACTCATACTTCACCATTCTTGTGAGTATTATTATGCTACCAATTTCTTACCGTCTCTCTCTCTCTCTCATTGTCACTTTGCTTCATTTGATTTGTTTTTGAAGAGCTTGGAGCAACTTTGTTGCTACAACCTCTTCCATTGATAATAAAGAAGAGCTTTGGAGGAATCATGGAGTACGATATTTTGTCTTGGTGTTCTATGCTATTGTGAGGTGATATTGTTCTGTTCTTTAAGTATTATTGTAAAACCTAGAGTAGTTGCTTGGGTAAATTTTGTTTATTTAGCTAGGCTTAGCAATAGTGTAGTTGTTGGCCTATATGCACTGTATTCGCAAATGAGACTAACTTTGTTGTGTTATTAGTGCATGCAGTCCATTATCTACTTCTGTCTCACATTTTATTTTAAGTTTGTAGGTCATCTCAAAGAGCGTTGTTGGGATAGATTAGAGCAAGGATCTACCCTCATCACTCATTAAAACTTCATAAGTTTTTCTGTTTATCTTTCTCTTCTTATCATATTCAAATTTTGGTTGCTAACTCTCTTAGATAGGTCATTTAAATAAATTATATTTCTAGTTTTTATATGTGGAAAGTTTTTGTTGCAAAACACAAATTTTCTTAACTTTTTGTGAGTGTGTTGCAGGATTTTCAGCAAGCAATAGCTTGCTGATTTTTGCAGGGTGTTGCCAGGTCAAGGGTGCATGCTGCCTGTTTTCAGTCACAACACATTTCCAAAGGCCCCCCTTCTAAATTGGTAACAAAATTTATTCTTTCTCCATCTCTATAAAACATTGTAAACAAGCCCAAAGGGGGTCCCCAAGTGGCTTGCCTTCTTGTTTCATTTTTGCTTTTCATTTTCAGTTTTCATCTCAGTTCCTTTTCTACTTTTCCTTTATAGTTTAGCTAGCTTAGTTGTTGATATCTAATATGCATGCTAATGGATAAAATTATCTAGAGTAGTTCTCACACAACCAATGGTAGTTTAGGCCCGTGGAGGCATAAGTTAAAATCTTTTGCTTTTCGTTATTTCTTTACTTGTCTTTCCGCCTTATACACACCTAGGTTATCATGGAAGAAACCTTCAATCCATTTGGTGTGTCCTTTGGGGAAAGTCTCGAGTCAAGGTGTTGTCACTTGATCCTCAACTCCTCCATCTAGCCCAACTCCTAGCGAAGCCAGGGGGGGTAGTCCCTATGAAAATGGATCTAAGGCTTTTAAACTCTAAGAAATAAAAAGTGTGCTAAAGTGTGTCTCACACACTCAATCACACGACACCCAAGAAAGCTCGCGCCCTTCTTGGGATTTGCACCCACTCTCTGGCAAAAGGATGGAGACATCTTGCAAAAAGTTGGAAACTAGCTTTAAAGCTAGGCGCGGGCCTTTCTCTTTGCCAATAAGCTCCTCTTAGCTCTCCACTTCACCCACCACACACTCCCACCTTACATCTCTCACCCAATCCTAAAAGTTATGCACCCCCCTTGCTTGGACTCAACTTGGCTTGGATTTTTGACATTTGGCAAATATCCAAAAGGGTCTTTTTGCCTCTCTTAGCTATAAATAAGCCTTTCCCTCACTCATACTTCACCATTCTTCTGAGTATTGTTATGCTACCAATTTCTTACCGTCTCTCTCTCTCTCTCATTGTCACTTTGCTTCATTTGATTTGTTTTTGAAGAGCTTGAAGCAACTTTGTTTCTACAACCTCTTCCATTGATAATAAAGAAGAGCTTTGGAGGAATCATGGAGTACGAGATTTTGTCTCGGTGTTCTATTATATTGTGAGGTGATATTGCTCTGTTCTTTAAGTATTATTGTGAAACCTAGAGTAGTTGCTTGGGTAAATTTTGTTTACATAGCTAGGCTTAAAAATAGTGTAGTTGCTGGCCTATATGCATGGTATTTGCAAATGAGACTAACTTTGTTGTGTTATTAGTGCATGCAGTCCATTATCTACTTCTGTCTCACATTTTATTTTAAGTTTGCAGGTCATCTCAAAGAGCGTTGTTGGGATAGATTTGAGCAAGGATCTACCATCATCACTCATTAAAACTTCATAAGTTTTTCTGTTTATCTTTCTCTTCTTATCATATTCAAATTTTGGTTGCTAACTCTCTTAGATAGGTCATTTAAACAAATTATATTTCTAGTTTTTATATGTGGAAAGTTTCTTTTGCAAAACATAAATTTTCTTAACTTTTTGTGAGTGTGTTGTAGCATTTTCAGCAAACAATAGCTTGCTGATTTTTGCATGTTTTCACTAGGTCAAGGGTGCATGCTACTTGTTTTCAGTCACAACACATCTCCAAAGGCCCTCCTTCTAAATTGGTAACAAAATTCCTTCTTTTTCCATCTCTATAAAGCATTGTAAGCAAGCCCAAAGGGGGTCCCCAAGTGACTTACCTTCTTATTTCATTTCTGCTTTTCATTTTTAGTTTTTATCTTAGTTCCTTTTCTGCTTTTCCTTTATAGTTTAGCTAGCTTAGTTGTTGATATCTAATATGCATGCTAATGGTTAAAATTATCTAGAGTAGTTCTCACACAACCAATGCTAGTTTAGGCCCATGGAGGCATAAGTTAAAATCTTTTGCTTTTCGTTATTTTTTTACCTGTGTTTCCGCCTTATACACACCTGGATTATCATGGAAGAAACATTCAATCCACTTGGTGTGTCCTTGGGGGCAAGTCTCGAGTCAAGGTGCTGTCACCTGATCCTCAACTCCTCTTTCTAGGCCAACTCCTAGCAAAGCCAGAGGGTGTAGTCCCTATGAAAATGGATCTAAGGCTTTTAAACTCTAATAAAGAAAAAGTGTGCTAGAGTGTGCCTCACACAATCAAGCACACGACACCCAAGCAAACTCATGCCCTTCTTGGGATTTGCACCCCCTCTCTGGAAAAAAGATGGAAACATCTTGCAAAAAGTTGGAAACTAGCTTTAAAGCTAGGCATGGGCCTTTCTCTCGGCTAATACGCCCCTCTTAGCTTGCCAATTCACCCTCCACACACTCCCACCTTCCAACTCTCACCCAAACCTAAAATTTATGCGGCCCCCTTCCTTGGACTCATCTTGGATTGGATTTTTGACATTTGGCAAAGATCCAAAAGGGGTCTCTTTGCCTCTCTTAGATATAAATAAGCCTCTCCCTCACTCATACTTCACCATTCTTCCGATTATTGTTACACTACCAATTTCTTACCGTCTCTCTCTCTCTGTCATTGTCACTTTGTTTCATTTGATTTGTTTTTGAAGAGCTTGCAGAAACTTTGTTGCTAGAACCTCTTCCATTGATAATAAATAAGAGCTTTGGAGGAATCATGGACTACGAGATTTTGTCTCGATGTTCTATTCTATTGTGAGGTGATATTGTTCTGTTCTTTAAGTATTATTGTGAAACCTAGAGTAGTTGCTTGGGTAAATTTTGTTTACTTAGCTAGGCTTAGCAATAGTGTAGTTGCTGGCCTATATGCATTGTATTCGCAAATGAGACTAACTTTGTTGTGTTATTAGTGCATACAGTCCATTATCTATCTCTGTCTCACATTTTATTTCATGTTTGCAGGTCATCTCAAAGAGCGTTGTTGGGATAGATTCGAGTAAGTATCTACCCTCATCACTCATTAAAACTTCATAAGTTTTTCTGTTTATCTTTCTCTTCTTATCATATTCAAATTTTGGTTTCTAACTCTCTTAGATAGGTCATTTAAACAAATTATATTTCTAGTTTTTATATGTGGAAAGTTTCTATTGCAAAACATAAATTTTCTTAACTTTTTGTGAGTGTGTTGCAACATTTTCAGCAAACAATAGCTTACTGATTTTTGCAGGTTCTCGCCAGGTCAAGGGTGCATGCTACCTGTTTTCAGTCACAACACATCTCCAAAGGCCCCCCTTCTAAATTGGTTACAAAATTCTTTATTTTTCCATCTCTATAAAGAACTGTAAGCAAGCCCAAAGGGGGTCCCCAAGTGGCTTGCCTTCTTATTTCATTTCTGCTTTACATTTTCAGTTTTTATCTTAGTTTCTTTTATGCTTTTCCTTTATAGTTTAGCTAGTTTAGTTGTTGATATGTAATATGCATGCTAATTGTTAAAACTTAAAATTATCTAGAGTAGTTCTCACAAAACCAATGCTAGTATAGGCCCGTGGGGGGTACTCCCACCTTACATCTCTCACCCAATCCTAAAAGTTATGCGCCCCCCTTGCTTGGACTTAAGTTGGCTCGGATTTTTGACATTTGGCAAATATCCAAAAAGGGTCTTTTTGCCTCTCTTAGCTATAAATAAGCCTTTCCCTCACTCATACTTCACCATTCTTCTGAGTATTGTTATGATACCAATTTCTTACCGTCTCTCTCTCTCTCTCATTGTCACTTTGCTTCATTTGATTTGTTTTTGAAGAGCTTGAAGCAACTTTGTTGCTACAATCTCTTCCATTGATAATAAAGAAGAGCTTTGGAGGAATCATGGAGTACGAGATTTTGTCTCGGTGTTCTATTATATTGTGAGGTGATATTGCTCTGTTCTTTAAGTATTATTGTGAAACCTAGAGTAGTTGCTTGGGTAAATTTTGTTTACTTAGCTAGGCTTAGCAATAGTGTAGTTGCTGGCCTATATGCATTGTATTCGCAAATGAAACTAACTTTGTTGTGTTATTAGTGCATGCAGTCCATTATCTACTTCTATCTCACATTTTATTTTAAGTTTGCAGGTCATCTCAAAGAGCGTTGTTGGGATAGATTCGAGCAAGGATCTACCCTCATCACTCATTAAAACTTCATAAGTTTTTCTGTTTATCTTTCTCTTCTTATTATATTCAAATTTTGGTTGCTAACTCTCTTAGATAGGTCATTTAAACAAATTATATTTCTAATTTCTATATGTGGAAAGTTTCTGTTGCAAAACATAAATTTTCTTAACTTTTTTTGAGTGTGTTGCAGCATTTTCAGCAAGCAATAACTTGCTGATTTTTGCAGGTTCTCGCTATGTCAAGGGTGCATGCTGCCTGTTTTCAGTCACAAAACATCTCCAAAAGCCCCCCTTCTAAATTGGTAACAAAATTCCTTCTTTTTCCATCTCTATAAAGCATTGTAAGCAAGCCCAAAGGGGGTCCCCAAGTGGCTTGCCTTCTTGTTTCATTTCTGCTTTTCATTTTCAGTTTTTATCTTAGTTCCTTTTCTTCTTTTCATTTATAGTTTAGCTAGCTTAGTTGTTGATATCTAATATGCATGATAATGGTTAAAATTATCTAGAGTAGTTCTCACACAACCAATGCTAGTTTAGGCCCGTGGAGGCATAAGTTAAAGTCTTTTGCTTTTCGTTATTTCTTTACCTGTGTTTCCGCCTCATACACACCTGGGTTATCATGGAAGAAACATTCAATCCACTTGGTGTGTCCTTGGGGGCAAGTCTCGAGTCAAGGTGCTGTCACCTGATCCTCAAATCGTCCTTCTAGGCCAACTCCTAGCGAAGCCAGGGGGGGTAGTCCCTATGAAAATGGATCTAAGGCTTTTAAACTCTAAGAAAGAAAAAGTGTGTTAGAGTGTGCCTCACACAATCAAGCAAACGACACCCAAGAAAGCTCATGCCCTTCTTGGGATTTGCACCCCCTCTCTGGAAAAAAGATGGAAACATCTTGCAAAAWGTTGGAAACTAGCTTTAAAGCTAGGCGTGGGCCTTTCTCTCGGCTAATATKCCCCTMTTAGCTTGCCACTTCACCCTCCACACACTCCCACCTTCCAACTCTCACCCAAACCTAAAATTTATACGCCCCCCTTCCTTGGACTCATCTTGGATTGGATTTTTGACATTTGGCAAAGATCCAAAAGGGGTCTCTTTGCCTCTCTTAGCTATAAATAAGCCTCTCCCTCACTCATACTTCACCATTCTTCTGATTATTGTTACACTACCAATTTCTTACCATCTCTCTCTCTCTCTCTCTCTCTCTGTCATTGTCACTTTGTTTCATTTGATTTGTTTTTGAAGAGTTTGCAGAAACTTTGTTGCTAGAACCTCTTCCATTGATAATAAAGAAGAGCTTTGGAGGAATCATGGAGTACAAGATTTTGTCTCGGTGTTCTATTCCATTGTGAGGTGATATTGTTCTGTTCTTTAAGTATTATTGTGAAACCTAGAGTAGTTTCTTGGGTAAATTTTGTTTACTTAGCTAGGCTTAGCAATAGTGTAGTTGCTGGCCTATATGCATTGTATTCGCAAATGAGACTAACTTTGTTGTGTTATTAGTGCATACAGTCCATTATCTATATCTGTCTCACATTTTATTTTAAGTTTGAAGGTCATCTCAAAGAGCGTTGTTGGGATGGATTCGAGCAAGGATCTACCCTCATCACTCATTAAAACTTCATAAGTTTTTCTGTTTATCTTTCTCTTCTTATCATATTCATATTTTGGTTTCTAACTCTCTTAGATAGGTCATTTGAACAAATTATATTTCTAGTTTTTATATGTGGAAAGTTTCTGTTGCAAAACATAAACTTTCTTAACTTTTTGTGAGTGTGTTGCAGCATTTTCAGCAAACAATAGCTTGCTGATTTTTGCAGGTTCTCGCCAGGTCAAGGGTGCATGCTGCTTGTTTTCAGTCACAACACATCTCCAAAGGCCCCCCTTCTAAATTGGTAACAATATTCCTTCTTTTTCCATCTCTATAAAGCATTGTAAGCAAGCCCAAAGGGGGTCCCCAAGTGGCTTGCCTTGTTATTTCATTTCTGCTCTACATTTTCAGTTTTTATCTTAGTTCCTTTTATGCTTTTCCTTTATAGTTTAGCTAGTTTAGTTGTTGATACGTAATATGCATGCTAATGGTTAAAATTATCTAGAGTAGTTCTCACAAAACCAATGCTAGTATAGGCCTGTGGAGGCATAAGTTAAAACCTTTTGTTTTTCGTTATTTCTTTACTTGTGTTGTAGCCTTATACACACCTGGGTTATCACGGAAGAAACCTTCAATCCACTTGTTGTGTCCTTGGGGGAAAGTCTCAAGTCAAGGTGCTGTCACCTGATCCTCAACTCCTCCGTCTAGGTGAATTCCTAGCGAAGCCAGGGGGGGTAGTCCCTATGAAAATGGATCTAAGGCTTTTAAACTCTAAGAAAGAAAAAGTGTGCTAGAGTGTGTCTCACTCACTCAAGCACATGCCACCCAAGAAATCTCACGCCCTTCTTGGGGTTCGCACCCCCTCTCTGGCAAAAAGATGGAAACATCTTGCAAAAAGTTGGAAACTAGCTTTAAAGCTAGGCGTGGGCCTTTCTCTTGGCCAATACGCCCCTCTTAGCTTGCCACTTCAACCTCCACACACTCCCAACTTCCATCTCTCACCCAAACCTAAAAGTTATGCACCCCCCTTCCTTGGACTTATCTTGGTTTGGATTTTTAACATTTTTCAAAGATCCAAAGGGGTCTCTTTGCCTCTTTTAGCTATAAATAAGCCTCTCCCTCACTCATATTTCACCATTCTTCTAAGTATTGTTATGCTACCAATTTTTTACCATCTCTCTCTCTCTCATTGTCACTTTGCTTCATTTGATTTGTTTTTGAAGAGCTTGGAGAAACTTTGTTGCTACAACCTCTTCCATTGATAATAAAGAAGAGCTTTGGAGGAATCATGGAGTACGAGATTTTGTCTCGGTGTTCTATGCTATTGTGAGGTGATATTGTTTTGTTTTTTAAGTATTATTGTGAAACCTAGAGTAGTTGCTTGGGTAAATTTTGTTTACTTAATTAGGCTTAGCAATAGTGTAGTTGCTGGCCTATATGCATTGTATTCGCAAATGAGACTAACTTTGTTGTGTTATTAGTGTATGCAATCTATTATCTACTTTTGTCTCACATTTTATTTTAAGTTTGCGTTGTTGGGATAGACTCAAGCAAGGATCTACCCTCATCACTCATTAAAACTTCATAAGTTTTTCTGTTTATCTTTCTCTTCTTATCATATTCAGATTTTGGTTGCTAACTCTTCTAGATAGGTCATTTAAACAAATTATATTTCTAGTTTCTGTATGTGGAAAGTTTCTGTTGCAAAACATAAATTTTCTTAACTTTTTGTGAGTGTGTTGTAGCATTTTCAGCAAGCAATAGCTTGCAGATTTTTGCAGGTTCTCGCCAGGTCAAGGGTGCATGCTACCTATTTTCAGTCACAACACATATCCAAAGGCCCCCCTTCTAAATTGGTAACAAAATTCCTTCTTTTTCCATCTCTATAAATCATTGTAAGCAAGCTCAAAGGGGGTCCCCAAGTGGCTTGCCTTCTTGTTTCATTTCTGCTTTTCATTTTCAGTTTTTATCTTAGTTCCTTTTCTGCTTTTTGTTTATAGTTTAGCTATCTTAGTTGTTGATATCTAATATGCATGCTAATGGTTAAAATTATCTAGAGTAGTTCTCACACAACCAATGCTAGTTTAGGCCCGTGGAGGCATAAGTTAAAATCTTTTGCTTTTCGTTATTTCTTTACTTGTGTTGCCGCCTTATACACACCTGGGTTATAGTGGAAGAAACTTTCAATACGCTTTCTTGGCCGACGTGTGCTTGAGTGTGTGAGACACACTCTAGAACACTTTTTCTTTCTTAGAGTTTAAAAGCCTTAGATCCATTTTCATAGGGACTACCCCCTTTGGTTTCGCTAGGAGTTGGCCTAGACGGAGGAGTTGAGGATCAGGTGACAACACCTTGACTCGAGACTTGCCCCCAAGGACACACCAAGTGGATTGAAGGTCTCTGCCACGATAACCTAGGTATGTATAAGGCAGCAACACAAGTAAAGAAATAACGAAAAGCAAAAGATTTTAACTTATGCTTCCACATGCCTAAACTAGCATTGGTTTTGTGAGAACTACTCTAGATAATTTTAACCATTAGCAAGCATATTAGATATCAACAACTAAGTTAGCTAAACTATAAAGGAAAAGCAAAAAAGGAACTAAGATAAAAACTGAAAATGAAAAGCAGAAATGAAACAAGAAGGCAAGCCACTTGGGGACCCCGTTTGGGTTTGCTTACAATGCTTTATAGAGATGGAGAAAGAAGGAATTTCGTTACCAATTTAGAAGGGGGGCCTTTGGGGGCAAGTCTCGAGTTAAGGTGTTGTCACCTGATCTTCAACTTCTCCGTCTAGGCCAACTAATAGCGAAGCCAAGGGGGGTAGTCCCTATGAAAATGGATCTAAGACTTTTAAACTTTAAGAAATAAAAAGTGTGCTAGAGTGTGTCACACACTCTCAAGCACACGCCACCCAAGAAAGCACATGCCCTTCTTGGGATTTGCACCCCCTGTCTGGTAAAAAGATGGAAACATCTTGCAAAAAGTTGGAAACTAGCTTTAAAGCTAGGCGTCGGCCTTTCTCTTGGCCAATACGCCCCTCTTAGCTTGCCACTTCACCCTCCACACACTCCCACCTTCCATCTCTCACCGAAACCTAAAAGTTATGCCCCCCCTTCCTTAGACTCATCTTGGCTTGGATTTTTGACATTTGGAAAAGATCCAAAAGGGGTCTCTTTGCCTCTCTTAGCTATAATTAAGCCTCTCCCTCACTCATACTTCACAATTCTTGTGAGTATTGTTATGCTACCAATTTCTTACCGTCTCTCTCTCTCTCTCATTGTCACTTTGCTTCATTTGATTTGTTTTTGAAGAGCTTGGAGCAACTTTGTTGCTACAACCTCTTCCATTGATAATAAAGAAGAGCTTTGGAGGAATCATGGAGTACGAGATTTTGTCTCGGTGTTCTATGCTATTGTGAGGTGATATTATTCTGTTCTTTAAGTATTATTGTAAAATCTAGAGTAGTTGCTTGGGTAAATTTTGTTTATTTAGCTAGGCTTAGCAATAGTGTAGTTGCTGGCCTATATGCACTGTATTCGCAAATGAGACTAACTTTGTTGTGTTATTAGTGCATGTAGTCCATTATCTACTTCTGTCTCACATTTTATTTTAAGTTTGTAGGTCATCTCAAAGAGCGTTGTTGGGATAGATTTGAGCAAGGATCTACCCTCATCACTCATTAAAACTTCATAAGTTTTTCTGTTTATCTTTCTCTTCTTATCATATTCAGATTTTGGTTGCTAACTCTCTTAGATAGGTCATTTAAACAAATTATATTTCTAGTTTTTATATGTGGAAAGTTTCTGTTGCAAAACACAAATTTTCTTAACTTTTTGTGAGTGTGTTGTAGCATTTTCAGCAAGCAATTGCTTGCTGATTTTTGCAGGGTCTCGCCAGGTCAAGGGTTCATGCTGTTAGAATATAAAATATGGTGTGCTTGTTTTATCATTGACGATACCCTCGTCACCCAACCACAGGCCGAAGCCTCCCTCCGAGCACCTTAACCTTGTCCTGAGAATTCCTCCAGGAGCAAACCCTAGGCTAGATAGCCAAAAAAAGAGTAGCGCATCAATCTCCAAGGAAAGCGCATCACAAAAGACTGATCAAATGTTCCAAACCCTAGCCAAGAGATATCCAAGACAATACTGAAACTAGCTGCTGCTACAGCTGCACCTGCAACCCTCCTCTAAACCTGCGCAGCAACTACAACGACAGTGCACACCAACTGGGAAGCTGCAATTCTGAGATACTGTCAAATGAGAACTGGCATCCTGTACTTATAGTAATCCTGCCAGTTTGCTGGGGCCGACTTCTCCTTCTGGGTATGTGTCTGTTCAGTATATTATTATTAATTCTGGCCGAATTCTTTTCTTGGAGGCTAATAGCCTAATATAAATTTTCTTCTTGAGTCGACAAGGCTTCTAGGGTTATTAGCCAACTCATTAGGGTTTCTCTTGCTTCCCGGAGTCTTCTATTCTCGTTAGGTTCACACGTGGGGGTAAATACGTCCCGCAGCTACCATAATATTAACACTCCCTCCTAGCTAGAGAGGTATTTACAGGTAATGGACTTGAGCATAAAACATACCATTTACCCGGTAACATCAATATAGTCATCTAGACTATTTTATGACTAGATCATGAGCATCACCATCACCATCAGCTGCATCATCTATCGAAACCATACTTCATCTGAGTAGTTAGATATGATGCTGGATAAGTCACTCTCACCATGGAGTGATACAAGAGGAGTAAAACGCTCTGAACTATTTTCTGTCTGGAAAATCTCTGTTTATCATTCATCTGAATGATCATCTCCAATAATCTGCTGATAGTCTTCAAGGCAATTAGGACAAGGATAGAACACACCTGTGTCTATTCATAGTAGTACACAACTACAATTCAATGGTTAACTACCACATCAAGTAACACACAAGTACTTGATCAACAATGTATAGTTGCGAGCAGTGAAACACATTCACCACAGTAGTCCTCATCTACTGTCATATAGTCTTTATAACAAACATCTGAGAGCATCCTGCATAGAAACAATGTTATGATAAAAACTGTATCATCTGGGCCAATCTTTCACTCACCTCTGTGAGATCTGAAAGAATGTCTGCCACCACAGTAGTCTTCATCTGCATAGAAACAATGTTATCATAAAAACTGAAACAACTGGGCCAATCTTTCACTCATGTTTGTGAGTTCTGAAAGAGTGTCTGCCCTCAGTATAGAATATCAACAATGATCATCTGGGCCAATCTTTCACTCACGTTTGTGAGATCTGAAAGAATGTCTACCCTCAATATATAATATCAATAATAGGCTCTCTGCCCAATTCTTCTCAACCAAGAAAGAAGGATTGTTTCTGATTTCTGAACCTGGACCATTTCCCACCCTGGGCCATTCTTTTGACACTAAACAAAGTGTAACCTGGAGAGAATGAGTCTGCTCTCGAGAAATGCTTGGACCATTCCTTACCCTGGGCCATTCCTCCAACACTAAACAAAGTGTAACCTAGAGGGAATGAGTCTGCCCTAAGGAATGATTGTCCTGGACTATTCCCCACCCTAGGCCATTCTTCCGACACTAAACAAAGTGTAACCTGGAAAGAATGAGTCTG
>ML808382.1:183799-194108 GCA_009831015.1 Picea engelmannii | reverse complement strand
GAGGTCAATCCTTGTCTTCCATGCTCTGAAGTTAGAGGCTCCATCTAGCTTGTTCTCAGACTTCATAGAGTTCATCATGGCTTGCTTGACTTGGTCAAACCCTAGATTTGACTGAAAATCCAAACTTCACGTCTTGGCCTTCTAAGAGTACCAGGAGATGCGCTGGGCTAGAGCGCACTGATATATATGGAGATTAGGTCAATCTCGTCACTTAAGGTGCCTTAACAAGAGGTTTAGGGTTTCTGCAACTGCTTCTACTGGTAACCCTAGTTGCAGTGCTTCTGGAAATTGCTCCTGCTAGTAACCCTAGCGACAGTTCCTCAACGAGCTCAATATCTAGCGGCTATGTTTCCTTCCAGTGTTTTAGGCTGAATGAAGGGGTGTGGGCCCATAACCTGTTAGAATATAAAAGATGGTGTACTCATTTTACCATTGATGATACCCTCGTCACCCAACCACAGGCCGAAGCCTCCCTCCGAGCACCTTAACCTTGACCTGAGAATTCCTCCGGGATCAAACCCTAGGCTAGATAGCCAAACAAAGAGTAACGCATCAATCCCCAAGGATAGTGCATCACAAAAGACTGATCAGATGTTCCAAACCCTAGCCAAGAGATATCCAAGCCAATACTGAAACTAGCTGTTGCTGCAGCTGCACCTGCAACCCTCCTCTAAACCTGTGCACCAACTGCAACTGCAGTGCGCACCAACTGGGAAGCTACAATTCTGAGATGGTGTCAAATAAGAACTGGCGCCTTGTATTTATAGTAATCCTACCAGTTTGCTGGGGCCAACTTCTCCTTCTGGGTATGTGTCTGTTCAGTATATTATTATTAATTATGGCCGACTTCTTCTCTTGGAGGCTAATAGCCTAATATAAATTTTCTTCTTGAGTCGACAAGGCTTCTAGGGTTATTAGCCAACTCATTAGGGTTTTTCTTGCTTCACGGAGTCTTCTATTCTCGTCAGTTTCACACGTGGGGGTAAATACCTCCCGCAGCTACCATAATATTAACACATGCTGCCTGTTTTCAGTCACAACACATTTCCAAAGGCCCCCCTTCTAAATTGGTAACACAATTCATTTTTTCTCCATCTCTATAAAGCATTGTAAACAAGCCCAAAGGGGGTCCCCAAGTGGCTTGCCTTCTTGTTTCATTTCTGCTTTTAATTTTCAGTTTTCATCTTAGTTCCTTTTCTGCTTTTCCTTTATAGTTTAGCTATCTTAGTTGTTGATATCTAATATGCATGCTAATGGTTAAAATTATCTAGAGTAGTTCTCACACAACCAATGTTAATTTAGGCCCGTGGAGGCATAAGTTAAAATCTTTTGCTTTTCGTTATTTCTTTACTTGTCTTTCCACCTTATACACACCTAGGTTATCGTGGAAGAAGCCTTCAATCCACTTGGTGTGTCCTTGGGGGAAAGTCTCGAGTCAAGGTGTTGTCACCTGATCCTCAACTCCTCCGTCTAGGCCAACTCCTAGCGAAGCCAGGGGGGTAGTCCCTATGAAAATGGATCAAAGGCTTTTAAACTCTAAGAAAGAAAAAGTGTGCTAGAGTGTGTCTCACACACTCAAGCACATGGCACCCAAGAAAGCTCATGCCCTTCTTGGGATTTGCACCCACTCTCTGGCAAAAAGATGGAAACATCTTGCAAAAAGTTGGAAACTAGCCTTAAAGCTAGGCGTGGGCCTTTCTCTTGGCCAATAAGCCCCTTTTAGCTCTCCACTTCACCCTCCACACACTCCCACCTTACATCTCTCACCCAATCCTAAAAGTTATGCACCCCCCTCGCTTGGACTCAACTTGGTTTCGATTTTTGACATTTGGCAAATATCCAAAAAGGGTCTTTTTGCCTCTCTTAGCTATAAATAAGTCTTTCCCTCACTCATACTTCACCATTCTTCTGAGTATTGTTATGCTACCAATTTCTTACCGTTTCTCTCTCTCTCTCTCTCTCACACACATTGTCACTTTGCTTCATTTGATTTGTTTTTGAAGAGCTTGAAGCAACTTTGTTGCTACAACCTCTTCCATTGATAATAAAGAAGAGATTTGGAGGAATCATGGAGTACGAGATTTTGTCTCGGTGTTCTATTATATTGTGAGGTGATATTTCTCTGTTCTTTAAGTATTATTGTGAAACCTAGAGTAGCTGCTTGGGTAAATTTTGTTTACTTAGCTAGGCTTAGCAATAGTGTAGTTGCTGGCCTATATGCATTGTATTCGAAAATGAGACTAACTTTGTTGTGTTATTAGTGCATGCAGTCCATTATCTACTTCTGTCTCACATTTTATTTTAAGTTTGTAGGTCATCTCAAAGAGCGTTGTTGGGATAGATTCGAGCAAGGATCTACCCTCATCACTCATTAAAACTTCATAAGTTTTTCTGTTTATATTTCTCTTCTTATCATATTCAAATTTTGGTTGCTAACTCTCTTAGATAGGTCATTTAAAAAAATTATATTTCTAGTTTCTATATGTGGAAAGTTTATGTTGCAAAACATAAATTTTCTTAACTTTTTGTGAGTGTGTTGCATCATTTTCAGCAAGCAATAGCTTGCTGATTTTTGTAGGTTCTCACCAGGTAAAGGGTGCATACTGCCTGTTTTCAGTCACAACACATCTCCAAAGGCCCCACTTTTAAATTGGTAACAAAATTCTTTCTTTTTCCATCTCTATAAAGCATTGTAAGCAAGCCCAAAGGGGGTCCCCAAGTGGCTTGCCTTTTTGTTTCATTTCTGCTTTTCATTTTCAGTTTTTATCTTAGTTCCTTTTCTGCTTTTCCTTTATAGTTTAGCTAGCTTAGTTGTTGATATCTAATATGCATGCTAATGGGTAAAATTATCTAGAGTAGTTTTCACACAACCAATGCTAGTATAGGCCCGTGGAGGCATAAGTTAACATATTTTTCTTTTCGTTATTTCTTTACCTATGTTTTCGCCTTATACACACCTGGGTTATCATGGACGAAAACTTCAATCCACTTGGTGTGTCCTTGGGGACAAGTCTCGAGTCAACGTGCTGTCACCTAATTCTCAACTCCTCCTTCTGGGCCAACTCCTAGCGAAGCCAGGGGGGGTAGTCCCTATGAAAATGGATCTAAGGCTTTTAAACTCTAAGAAATAAAAAGTGTGCTAGAGTGTGCCTCACACAATCAAGCACACGACACCCAAGAAAGCTCATGCCCTTCTTGGGATTTGCACCCCCTCTCTGGAAAAAAGATGGAAACATCTTGCAAAAAGTTGGAAACTAGCTTTAAAGCTAGGTGTGGGCCTTTCTCTCGGCTAATACGCCCCTCTTAGCTTGCCACTTCACCCTCCACACACTCCCACCTTCCAACTCTCACCCAAACCTAAAATTTATGCGCCCCCCTTCCTTGGACTCATCTTGGATTGGATTTTTGACATTTGGCAAAGATCCAAAAGGGGTCTCTTTGCCTCTCTTAGCTATAAATAAGTCTCTCCCTCACTCATACTTCACCATTTTTCTGATTATTGTTAGACTACCAATTTCTTACCGTCTCTCTCTCTCTCTGTCATTGTCACTTTATTTCATTTGATTTGTTTTTGAAGAGCTTGCAGAAACTTTGTTGCTAGAACCTCTTGCATTGATAATAAAGAAGAGCTTTGGAGGAATCATGGAGTACAAGATTTTGTCTCGGTGTTCTATTCTATTGTGAGGTGATATTGTTCTGTTCTTTAAGTATTATTGTGAAACCTAAAGTAGTTGCTTGGGTAAATTTTGCTTACTTAGCTAGGCTTAGCAATAGTGTAGTTTTTGGCCTATATGCATTGGATTCGCAAATGAGACTAACTTTGTTGTGTTATTAGTGCATGTAGTCCATTAGCTATCTCTGTCTCACATTTTCTTTTAAGTTTGCAGGTCATTCCAAAGAGCGTTGTTGGGATAGATTCGAGCAAGGATCTACCCTCATCACTCATTAAAACTTCATAAGTTTTTCTGTTTATCTTTCTCTTCTTATCATATTCAGATTTTCGTTTCTAACTTTCTTAGATAGGTCATTTAAACAAATTATATTTCTTGTTTTTATATGTGGAATGTTTCTGTTGCAAAACATAAACTTTCTTAACTTTTTGTGAGTGTGTTGCAGCATTTTCAACAAACAATGGCTTGCTGATTTTTGCAGGTTCTCGCCAGGTCAAGGGTGCATGCTGCCTGTTTTCAGTCACAAAACATCTCCAAAGGCCCCCCTTCTAAATTGGTAACAAAATTACTTCTTTTTCCATCTCTATAAAGCATTGTAAGCAATCCCAAAGGGGGTCCCCAAGTGGCTTGCCTTCTTATTTCATTTCTGCTTTACATTTTCAGTTTTTATCTTAGTTCCTTTTATGCTTTTCCCTTATAGTTTAGCTAGTTTAGTTGTTGATATGTAATATGCATGCTACTAGTTAAAATTATCTAGAGTAGTTCTCACAAAACTAATGCTAGTATAGGCCCGTGGAGGCATAAGTTAAAACCTTTTGTTTTTCGTTATTTCTTTACTTGTGTTGCAGCCTTATACACACCTGGGTTATCATGGAAGAAACCTTCAATCCACTTGGTGTGTCCTTGGGGGAAAGTCTCAAGTCAAGGTGCTGTCACCTGATCCTCAACTCCTCCGTCTAGGCGAACTCCTAGCGAAGCCAATGGGGGTAGTCTCTATGAAAATGGATCTAAGGCTTTTAAACTCTAAGAAAGAAAAAGTGTACTAGAGTGTGTCTCACACACTCAAGCACATGCCACCCAAGAAATCTCACGCCCTTCTTGGGATTTGCACCCCCTCTATGGAAAAAAGATGGAAACATCTTGTAAAAAGTTGGAAACTAGCTTTAAAGCTAGGCGTGGGCCTTTCTCTTGGCCAATATGCCCCTCTTAGCTTGCCACTTCAACCTCCACACACTCCCACCTTCCATCTCTCACCCAAACCTAAAATTTATGCCCCCCCCTTTCTTGGACTTATCTTGGCTTGGATTTTTGACATTTTTCAAAGATCCAAAGGGGACTCTTTGCCTCTCTTAGCTATAAATAAGCCTCTCCCTTCCTTGGACTCATCATGGCTTGGATTTTTGACATTTTTCAAAGATCCAAAGGGGTCTCTTTGCCTCTCTTAGCTATAAATAAGCCTCTCCCTCACTCATACTTCACCATTCTTCTGAGTATTGTTATGTTACCAATTTCTTACCATCTCTCTCTCTCTCATTGTCACTTTGCTTCATTTGATTTGTTTTTGAAGAGCTTGGAGAAACTTTGTTGCTACAACCTCTTCCATTGATAATAAAGAAGAGCTTTGGAGGAATCATGGAGTACGAGATTTTGTCTCGGTGTTCTATGCTATTGTGAGGTGATATTGTTCTGTGTTTTAAGTATTATTGTGAAACCTAGAGTAGTTGCTTGGGTAAATTTTGTTTACTTAGCTAGGCTTAGCAATAGTGTAGTTGTTGGCCTATATGCATTGTATTCGCAAATGAGACTAACTTTGTTGTGTTATTAGTGCATGCAATCCATTATCTACTTCTGTCTCACATTTTATTTTAAGTTTGCGTTGTTGGGATAGATTCGAGCAAGGATCTACCCTCATCACTCATTAAAACTTCATAAGTTTTTCTGTTTATCTTTCTCTTCTTATCATATTCAGATTTTGGTTGCTAACTCTCTTAGACAGGTCATTTAAACAAATTATATTTCTAGTTTCTATATGTGGAAAGTTTCTGTTGCAAAACATAAATTTTCTTAACTTTTTGTGAGTGTGTTGCAGCATTTTCAGCAAGCAATAGTTTGCAGATTTTTGCAGGTTCTCGCCAGGTCAAGGGTGCATGCTGTCTGTTTTCAGTCACAACACATCTCCAAAGGCCCCCCTTCTAAATTGGTAACACAATTCCTTCTTTTTCCATCTCTATAAAGCATTGTAAGCAAGCTCAAAGGGGGTCCCCAAGTGGATTGCCTTCTTGTTTCATTTCTGCTTTTCATTTTCAGTTTTTATCTTAGTTCTTTTTCTGATTTTCCTTTATAGTTTAGCTATCTTAGTTGTTGATATCTAATATGCATGCTAATGGTTAAAATTATCTAGAGTAGTTCTCACACAACCAATTCTAGTTTAGGCCCTGTTGACCGCCCATTTAGCACCGGTGGTCAACTCATGTGCCACGAAGTATGCATCATCAGATGCAAGTATGTCGAAGACAGTATTGGTTCTACTTGGGCATTTTATGCTCCAACACAAAATTTTGTAATCGAAATTTCTGCACCCCTGCGTGGGTTAATAATGTAATAAGTCTGCATGGATCATAGTTAGGTCAGGTACCTTGGGATGTTTTCATTGGGAGATTTCTTTTCACCGAGGTTTTTTATCCTCAGGTTGTCAACTGAGATTTTCAGCCTGGTTGATTTCCCATGAGTTTTTCCCTCACACATGCAATAATTCCTCCAAAGAGGTGAACGACGTTCTAATGGTCTCATCCTTTGGTATCTATTGTTTAGGAATGATGTAAATGACCATGCCAGACAGTGTAGAAAGTTTCGCGAAATTTCGTCGAGTCTAGATAGGTTTTTTTTTTATTAATTATATTTTAATTATTTAATTAATTAAATGTTTTTTGAGCAAATATTGTAAAAACTGGGTTTTGGGGCTTTTGATAGGGGTATTTGTGCTCAAAAGAAATGGAATAGCACCCCCTACACCCATAGACCAAGTTTCAGTTCAGTCGGACGAAGTTTGCTATGCCTTTGTCCACTCAGAGTCAGAGTCAGTCAAAACAACAATTTCAATTGCTAAGGTGACATTGCCAGAATGTCAAATATTTGTAATTTTTGAGTTATTGAGTAAGTGTTAAGGTGTCAAAGAGCAAGTTAGACCCTCCTAACCTACCCAACCCGCTTACCAACGTAACACACCCCTAACCCTTTTCCCCCTCACCCATTGGCTCACACCCTAGGGGGATTTGCGCCCCCCTCTATCACAAACCTTGGTTGTATGCCTTGTAACTTGGTGTGGGCCCCTCCTATGTGAGGTGCACCCCTCCTAAACCCTCTCCACACTAAAACCTAACCCCTAACACTCTAACCTAACTCCTAACCTCACGCCCCTCTCTCTAGCTCACGCCCCCATGGGGAAAACACGTCCCCCCTTCACCCATAACCTTAGCAAACACTCAAGCATTGATGTGGGCCCCTCTCTCTTACCTAGTGCGCCCTCCCTAACCTAATAGCTCACTCATCCATGGCCCACATCCTTCCACCTCACCAATCCAAGACTAAAACCCTAACTGGGGCGCCCCACTCATTGAGATTTGCTCATTTGATGTGGATGTGACACTTGGAGTTCATGCAAGTGCCTTCACTTTGCCTCTTGAGGTATAAGTAGAACCCTCCCTCACCCTTTTTCCTCACCATTCTTTGAGCTAGTGTTATTATGCTGAAATTTCACCTCACTCTCACTCTCTTGCTCTTGCCATCTTGCCATCTCACTCATTGCTCTTGAGAGTCTTGGAGCAAGTATTTCTCCAACACTCTCATAATTGATCAATAAAGCTTTGGAGGATTTTGGAAACACCAAGAGTATTCTGGTTGTTTTCTTGCACATGAGGTGACTTTGTATTGTTCAAGTTTTTGTGTAGTAGTGAGTAGATCTTTGGTAAAGTATTTTACTAGAGTAGATTAGCAAAGAGTATTCTTGTTGGTTTATACTTGTTAGATAGCTAAGGGTTTGAAGTATTTCATATTGTTAGTCTATTCAAGCTTTTTATCTATTTCCATGCTTCACTTCTTGCTTTGAGTTTTGCAGGTTGCTTCAAAGGGATTGTTGGGATAGCATCAAGAACGAGCCTACCCTCAAAACCTTCTCACACTCCTAGCTTTCTTAATCTATTATTTTCTGCATACATTCCATTTATATTTCAGTTTTCTAACCCTCTTAGATAAGTCAAAAATATTTACTTTCACTTGGAGATTTCATGTGAAAATTTTCTGTGTAAAAACAGAAAATTTTCGTGACATTTGTGCGTGTTTTGCAGCATTTCCAGCAAGCTTTTGCTTGCTGGTTTTTGCAGGTTCTTACCAGGAATAAGGGGAAACGCTGCCCAAATTCGTCCTCAAGACTTCCCCAAGAACCTTCCTTGGTTGGGTAATGAATTTCTTACCTTTCCTTGTGTAAATTCATGTTTTCTTCTTCTATTTCATTGATTTTTTTCTTGGATTATTGTAAACTAATATATATTGCCTACACCTTGGGAGAGTAATCCTCAAAATCGTTGGGCTAGGCTAGTTTGTTCTTGCAAGTTATTTTTTTTTATTTAGTTGTTGGCCCCTCTTGTCCATAAGGCAAGGTAGTGTGGCCTTTTCACAATAATAATTTTGTTTATTTGTTTAACAACCCTCTTTGGCCAACAATGGTAGGCTTGCCTCCACCTTGGCCATTATAAGTAGTTTTCCTTTTGCTTTCTAAGTTTTGTTTAAAATT
Organism: Picea engelmannii; assembly: GCA_009831015.1. Classification (NCBI taxonomy): domain Eukaryota; kingdom Viridiplantae; phylum Streptophyta; class Pinopsida; order Pinales; family Pinaceae; genus Picea; species Picea engelmannii. The sequence continues at coordinate 185,648 of ML808382.1, read as the reverse complement.
AATGTACCTACACCTTGGGAGAGTAATCCCCAAAATCGTGAGGCTTAAAGGAAAACTTTCATGTTGATGATCTATATGTTAAATGGTTTAAAATCTTCTAGAGTAGTCATCACATATAATATTTGATCTCTCACATATGCTTATGCTCATCTTGATAAATGGTTTAATGGTTTAATATCTATCTTAAGTGCCATAACTCATCATTTTCACAAGTCATTTTTCTATTTACATTTTAAGTATGTGTGAGCTAGCCATGGTTTAGGATCTTACTCATTTGCTTTGTCAAATTTTTATTTTTCAAGCACATCTATCATCTCAAGGGTTAACATATGTGTGGATGAGTAATCTAAGATCTTAAAGTTTCTTTCTCATTATCATAAGGCAAGTTGTTCTTTCCCTTTTCCTTTTTGCAAAGTTGAATATCTAAATGATGGATGGGCATGCTATGGTGAATGTTTTTACTTCATGAGCTTTTAATTCACGTCATCTTGCTTTATGGGCTAAACATTCACATTCATAGCTTTATATTTTTAAGTAATTTTCTGTTATAAGTAGCAAGTTGTCCTTGCTTTAACATCACATTTAACTTTCAAGTTTACATGTGGAATGGTTAAGTAAATGAATGATACATATTTTTCAACTTTCCATTTATGTTTATATGTGTTTATGGTTATTGTTATCGCTCAGTTTGTAGGATAGGCTTAGTAGCTTGGAGATAAGACTCAAACTGGCGTAACAGGAGCTTCCCCACCCACTGTCACCTCGATGGAGAGCTCTTTCTATTTAGGGTGGCTAATCCCAAGGAGATGTCCCTAGTAATCTGGGGTTTTGAGGGGAAAGAATCAAGGTTTTAAGACTCAAAGGTTGAGGTAAGTTTTCCCTTCACAGATTACTACCAAATGGATAGTCAAGGAGAAAATATTCCACTGAAAAGGGCACCTGTTTGCGAGACAAGGCAATGATAAAACTAAACTATGCCACAGTGGTTAGTACTTCAAAATATTAATGACTATCTTTAATACATATGAGCAATAATGAATGTAATTATTGACGAAGTCAATGATCGCAATTAAAGCTAAGACTTATAATATCACTTCCTCAACAAGTACAAAAAGATATGGCATTCAATATATAAAATCAAATCCTTGTATTATCACAATGCAATAAATGTGCTCATATATATATTGTTGCTGCGTCAAACTTGCTAAAAGGTGACGTCAACCCTACTCTAGGTTAGTTTTAGCTAGACAATAAGGTGGACGTTTTGCTAAATAAGCCAATGAATTTGCTCAACACTCAAATGTCTATCAAAGGATGACAAAGCCACAACGTCTTACACTAAACAAGGGTTGAAAAAGAGGCTTGACGTCATCAACTAGTTAGGGTTAGTAGGCCGCTAGGGTTAGTTAGGGTTTCAAGTTTTAGAAGATAGAAAGGTTGTTTTGATACAAAACTCTCAACGTTGCATTATTAGACTAGTGCCTTGGGTAAATGGAGTCAAAAAGAGAGGCTAAAAGCTTGGAAAGATTTAAACCTAAAGACGGGAGAGTTAGGTTTAATGGTGCTGCAATGGTAGGGCCACCAAATCAAAACCCTAAGGGGAGGATGCTCATTCCGGTGTAGCTAAAGCTAGGCCTCATGCTCCTCCCTCTTTCCTTAAGACTCTTTGGCAAAAATGGATAGCTATAAAACATAAATCTATGGCTAAAAAGTGTTGTTTGGGGGCAAGGCTTTTCAAACCCTAAGAGTCAAACCCTAGGTGTAAAATTAATTAGGCCTAGGACGTCTTCTTTCTTCAATTTATGTTTCAAACTAACTCAAGAAAAAGAGGAACTAGTGTAGCAATGGC
>ML808382.1:98759-115299 GCA_009831015.1 Picea engelmannii | reverse complement strand
GGAAGGTTTACAACTAGGGTATGGTTATGCTTCTCCATGAATTTGTAAGTGTTTTTCTCTTCAAAACTTCTTGAATGAATGGTTGTTGGTTAAACATCTTGCATGCATAGTTCATTGTTAATTTTTGCTTAATCTTTAAAACCCTAGGGAGCCAGCACACAAGTAGGTTGTGGCTTCATGTCCCCATGATAAAAGCTTATAGCCATTTGATTAGAGAAGTTTTAGCCTAGCCATAGCTACACTAGACTTCCTCTTATCTTGAGTTAGTTTTGAGCACAAATTGAAGAAAGAAGGCTTCCTATGCCTAATTTGTTTTACACCTAGGGTTTACTTCTAGGGTTTTGAAAAGCCTTGTATCTAAGCAACACTTTTCAGCCATAGGTTTGTGTTCATAAGCTAGCCGTTTTGCCAAAGGAGTCCTAATAAAAGAAGAGGAAGCATTAGGCCTAGCCTTTGCTACACCTAAGTAAGCCTTCTCTTCTTAGGGTTTGGATTTGGTGGCCTTGCCATAGCAACACCATCAAACTCTAACTCTCTTTCTCTTAAGTTTGAGTTTTCCAAGCCTTTAAGTCTCACTTCAATTGACTCCATTAACCCAAGGCACTAGTCTAGAAGATAATCTTGAGCTTGTTGGTGGTTAAAATCTCTTTCTAAACTCTTTTATTCGAAACCCTAACTAACCTAGCATCTAACCCTAGATTATTTTACTAACCCTAACCCTAGGGTGATGTCTTAGCCTTATTTAACTCTTGATTGCTCTAAAGGTTGCGGCTAGGTCACCCTAAGGCAGCCATAAAGGTTTCAAACTCTTTCATTGGTTAAAATTTGCAAAAGTCTACCTTGTGGCCTTTCTAACTAACCAAACTTTTTGATCTTTGCTTACGCTTAAACGTTGTGCTCTTTCCCTTTCAAAATAACTCAATAATAGGGCTGACGTCACATCCATTGCAGCAACAATATTTATGACGCAGCAACATTATTTATTGTGAGCAAATTTGATATTTGGGCATTGTGATATAATACAAGTTTTAATCTTATACATTGAATGCTCTTATCTCTCATGCATTTATTGAAGAAGTGATATAAGTCTATTCATCTTTGTTTAATAATCATTGACTTCGTCAATAATTATATCTAATCATTGTTCATATGCATATTTGAGGATAGTCATTGATATTGTGAAGTACTAACCCACTGCAAGCACATATTCTAGCTTTATTTGTCTTGTCTTGCAAACAGGTGCCATTCAGTGGAACATATTCTTCTTGACTATCTCATCTTTGGCAGTAATCTGATAAAAGGGAACCTCTTACCTTGATCCTTTAAAACCTTAGCCCTTTAGAAAGCCAGATTGCATAGGGATGTCTCCCTTGGACTTGCCATCCTAAATAGAAAGAGCTCCCCATCGAGGTGACAGTGGGTGGGGAAGCTCCTATTATGCCGGTTTTAAGCCTTGACTCAAGCTACCTAAACCCTTCCTACAAACCGTGCGATAACAGGCATCAATAACAAAGGTGGGGTGGTATTGCCACCCCGCAAATATATATATATATATGTATATGACTGAAATAAAACAATCAATATGCAAGTGAGGAAGCAGACTATCATTAAATGCAAATGGTATAATGCACGAAAAAATGCCTACCTACCTATACTTACCTGTGGAGTCAGGTCCCACCACCTTGGTGGGGTTTGAGGAGGTGCCCGCTGACAGGCACTGTGCGCCTTTGTCCCTCCAGTGTAGACAGGTAATAAGAGTCATTAACTGACTTTCTTCCGACTTTAAAAGGGCCAATCCAAAAATGATTGTTTCCTTTGATATTAGTAGGCTTCCCTTTATTGGCATCCCACATCCAAACCACGTCTCCCTCCTTGTACTCTTTGACTCTAAAATTGGTCGTTCCTTGAATAACCCTGGTGTATTGTGTAGAGGGAGGTGGGTGGGATTCTGCTATAAAGATTTCCTGCTGCGAAGGACGGATCTGTACATCATCTTCCACCTTCTTTAGTATTTTTGCAGCCTCTGATTCCTGAGCTTTGAGCTCGTCCATGATTTGTTGGTATTCTTCTCTCTTGGGCCATTTAATCTGATTCGGATTTTCCTCCTTTGGAAAAGGCATATCTTCTGGAGAATATTTATGAGGAGTCGACCCGGTTTTGTCATGTGCTTTGTCATCTTTGATGGAATCACTGGGATTTTGCACATAAGTTGTAGTTACAGGCACATTTTGGATACGACCAACAGTTCCATCTTTCAATGGTCCATCTAATCCTTGGAAAAAGTTGTCAAATCGTTTTTTGATAGATGGTACCTTGATGACTTCTCTCAAAGGGATGGTTACAAACATCTTGGATAATGCCCCTTCAAGGTCAAAATTCAGGTTAACCCTTTCAGTATTTTTAGGAAAGATTACATCCTCAGGTGTTTTTTTTGTTTGGTCAGTGGAAGGTCGGTCCAACTTCTTTCTCCTATACACCTGGAACTCTTGTTTCTTTAGATTTTCTTTTGATTCCTGGTCTAGTATGTTTATTACCGCCATCCTGGCTGACCTAGCTGCTTATTTCATGGCCTCTTGATGCTCCTCAGCGGTGATGTTTATTTGAGGGCCTTCTATGAAGTGTTCTATATTGTTTACTCGTTGATGGCCACCATCACTGTAAGGACACTCATGTTCCCAATGTGCTTCACTGCATTGAAAACACCAAGGGTTTTCATCCACAATGACGATGCTTGGAACTTCCATGTCTTTGAAAACATCTTCATTCCACTCAACAAAATTACTTACTCTCTGTACTGGATAGCCATCTTCATCTGAATATTTAGAGGTATTAGAGGCATCGTTGGGATAGTTACCCCAATTTGTGTCTTCTTTTGTCAAGGGAAAAGTGGGCCAATCTTGAAACAAGTGTGGATCCATTGAAAAGGGTGTTTGTTCATCCTGCTCAGGATGAATGGTTTGTAATAGTGTGGGAATCCCCTCAAAAGATAATTGGTCATCTGGGTCTAGCTTTAAAAAATGAATGATTTTGTGAATTCTTTTAATCCTTTGCAGGATACAGGACATACTAGTGTCTAAGTTGTTTCCATTATGTACCCAGGGCTCTTCAAACCTATTGGTTTCACTCATGTCTTGATTTTCCAACATTGGTGTGTTCAAGAAAAACAAGGAATCTTCAAAGTTAGGTTTTTTATGAGTGGTCATGCCCAAATCCTCGGCTAGTTGTTTTGAGACATTTAAGACATTGTTGGTGTTTGAGCAAGCCATGTTCCATTTCCTTTTGGGAGGCATGAGTTCTACCTCAAGAATCTCTGGTATTTTGAGTTCAACTTCGGTGATATCCTCGTCACTAGATTCCCAAGGGTTATTATTGAACAAGAGATTGACTTGATGGATGTAGTCTTCAAATTCAAGTTTCTTCTCAATCTGGCAAGCAAAATCTTGTGCTTCTTCTAGAGTCGAAGGTGACCGATCTTTGAGAGTAAATTGTAAAACTCCTTCCAACGAGTTCAAGTAGTGTTGGAGGACAACTTCTTCTGAGAAACCAAGCCCGATCTTTTTGAGGAGAAGGTTGAACCTATCCTTGAAATCCCCAATGCCCTCGCTAGAGGCTTTGCAAATAACAATGTATTGAGAGTAAAGGGAATCCACGTTTTCTTTTTCACACCAATCCTTCTTGAAGGCTTGTTCAAGATCTTTAGGGGTTTTTATGCTTCCTTTCGGGAATTTGTTAATCCATCTTCTAGAACTTCCGGTGAGTGAGCTCATAAAGAGCCTTAAAAAGACATCAGGGTGTTCTTGTCCGGATTGGTGAAACTGGAATGCATCAAAAAAATCGGTCCAATGAGAGTTTCCATAGGATCCATCTTCTCCTGAAAACTTAGGTATCCAAGACTCGACCTTCTTGGGAAGATCATGTAACCCCCCTTGGGTGTTAGGTAAGCTTAAAGGACTAAAGAGTTCTTTATGAGACTATTTGGGAGAACTTACAAGGGTAACAGGATTTGCAGAGTTCATAGTAGTAGATGAAAGTATATACTGACGTCCACTACGGGTCGTCATTAGCTATTTGTGGAGTCGCTAGATGATTTGCTTGAAATCATCAAAGAAAAGGGGAAAACACCCTAGTGGAGTTGCCAGGTAAGCTTGTAAGATGAGGCTCTGAGGCAAGGCTTACCGAAAAGGTTTGTCGTCTGAGGAGAATTGACTCAGTGTTCCCCGACAACGGTGCCAAAATGTTATCGCATAATTTGTATTTTTGGGTTAAAGGCTAAAGGATAGAGGCCAAATTGGCGTAACAGGAACCTTCCCCACCCAATGTCACAACAATGGGGAGGTTCTTTATATTTAGGGAGGTTAACCCAGGGGAGACGTTCCCGACAACCTGGGGTTTTGAAGAGGCTAGGGTATAAATTCAAGGTCAAAGTTTCCTCTTCACAGGTTACCACCAAGATCAGAAAGTCCGGCTAATCAACCAATAAAGAAGTGTATGCCCAAAGATAACACCTGCCCGGAACAAGACAACAATAAAGGATATATGCAGGCTATAATTCAGTGGGTTAGTACTTCATATAACTATCTGATATCAATAAATAAGAAATGTAAAACAATAGATATCAATGAGTTCAACGTTTTGTCAATTAGCTATGGAAAAGCATCAATTCATTAATAACTATCGAGATGATAAAGACAACAATGTATCTAATCAATACTTAACTTAATAAATGCTTTAAATCATCATCTAATTGCTTATCATCAAAATTTGTTGCCTCAAGATGGATTATTCTAGTGTGACGTCAGCCTAGTTAGGGTTAGCTAGTTAGTTGGGGTTTCAAAATTTAAAGTTTTGAGAGTTGTGTTGAGCACTTTCACTTCAACGTTGTGTGTCTAAGATCAGTGCCTAAGGGTAGATGGAGTCAAATAAGAAGCGGGCACAAGGTTTTGAAGGGATAAAACTAAGGACAAGAGGGAAGGGTTCTAGAGTGCTGCAATGGCAGGGCCCTAGAATCAAAACCCTAGGGGAAAGAGGCTCACTCCGGTGTTTCTTAAGCAAGGCCTCGTGCTCTTTCCTCCTTCCTTAGGTCAACTTGGCAAAATGGCTAGCATAAATGATAAATCAAACTAGATGATAAGGTGAGAGAAAGTATTGCAATGGCAAGGCTTTCAAACCCTAGAAGATGGCGGCCCTAGGCCTAGGACGTCACCCCCTTTTCAACCTTTAAAAAATCAAAGCTAGCTTAAGGGAAGAAGCAAGAAGAGTGTAGCAAAGGATAGGATCTATCTCTCTTCTTCAATGGCTGAAAAATTTCTCTCTAAGGGGACATGAAACAAAAACCTACTTGTGTGCTTGTTACCTAGGGTTTTAAATCAGCAATTTAATAATCAAATGCAAGAATATAAACCTACAACCATTGAATTAAGAAGTTTTGCAAGAAAAACACTTACATATCATGGAGAAAAGCATGCGCAAACCCTAGTTGTAAACCTTCCTTCAAGAGAAATGCCAAAATATGCCAAGAAATCCTTCCATCAACAACTGCGCCTCACTTAGAAGACAAAATTACCCTAGTAGGGTGCAAAATATCAGACCTCAAATGTGAGTTCTTGTGTTATGTTCAAATGAGGGAAAAACATCCTCAATATATAGTGTATCATGACCTTTAATTAATTTTAGGTCATAAAAATTAGCCGACAAGGCTTTAAACCAAAATTATGTTGTTTTTACATTAAATTGTCAAAATAAAACCCTAACTGAGTTGTAATAAAGGTAAAATCCCCTTCAAGGAAGGCGCAAGCCCCTTTTAGGGAAAATGAGTCATCCAGGAGCAAAACGTTAGCCCCCTAGGGGCTTCTCCAAGGTGCCACACATGCCACTGTTGCCCAGTCCACCTCCAAACATGACCATGAAGCTGGATGATGTCATGGTAAGGATGGGGGTGCTCTGAGCCTTCCAAGGCCAACATTCCATTGAAAAGGGGTCATTCCCCCCAGGCTGGGCTCTGCTGAAGTGCCTCTGGTGAAACGTCCTCTTCTTCTCAGGTGCAATACTTCGATCAAGCACTGTCTTTTCTCTGCCCCTCTGATGGGTATCAACAACCATCTGATGGGCTGTTTAGCCCCATGGAGGTCCGAACTAATCATCTCCCCACGTGCACCGATCCAAATGGTACTTGTCCATCGGGCATGGTCCTGCACATTGAAAACTTCGCCCTCCATGGGCTCATTAGTCACAGGGATCATAGCAATGTCAATCACACTTCATCATTAATGTTATCAAACATATGCATAAAAAACCCCGATATATCATTCAATAGCTCAAAGACATTACAGAGACCTACAATACAAAGCCGAAGAAAGAGACAAAACACCCTATTGGGCTAGTATCCATAAGGAAAGGAAAGTCTCCAAGGGGTATCATCCAAGCCATGTAAATCAAGGTGATGTGGTTAAGGGATGTCTAGGATTATGGTAGAGTGAGATCCAGGGCTGCATGGTTTTACCTGTGGGTTCCTTTGTAGAAGGCGAGTTGTACCTGTCATGGATGCAAGTTTTTTCCAAGCCCCTTCTGCCTTTTATTCTTATCTTCATTTTGTTCTTTTCATTCTTTTTACCCAAGGACTAATCGGAGGACACTGCCTTGGCGTGGTGACCAGCACTGATAGTACCTTCACAGAAATGATAAGGCTGGCTCGTGATGAGACCCCCTTTCCCTTGGCCATGCAACCAAAGGTCACTGCCCTGACGTGGTAACCAGATGATGGAAATGTCATACTACTAAGTACCCATGAACATAATAGGCTGGCTCTTGATGAGACCCCCTATCCTCGTAATTAGGTCTTGTTTGCTTATTTTTCTTGGGTCCCTCTTGTTTCTTGCTGAGAGGCCTTTTATTACCTTCTTGGGGATCCCTGGGCGAAGCATCTCTAGGTTTTATTCTTATTGGCTTTTATCTTTTACCAGTTGCTTTTACCTTCTAGGCCTTTAGCCCCTTCTTCCCACGAGATAAGGTGCAACCCCACAAACAGATCATCCTATTGTCCAGACTAGGGGAATGGGGCAGATGAGTGGGAGATAAGATGAAAAAGTGATAATGTGATGGGAGTGGACGATGGCTCTTCAAAAATCCCCCCAGTGGCAAACCAAAACCTATGGGTAATGACTTGCTAGGGCACCCTGTCAATCCCCCCAACCATGGTCAAGTGGGTCAATGTAAGATCCAAGTAGTTTTCAGAAATAAAAGGAGTAAGATGCATATATCTAAAGGTTGTAATGATAAAAAATGACACATACCATGATACCCTGACCAATTACCTCATGAAGCAAGAGCCTTCTTCGATACAAGACCAGGTCGATGGTGATGGATGCTGGTGCTGCTGACAAGACAAGTCTGATGAAAGAGAAGAAATATGGGCCCTCCAGGGCCATGCTTAGGTCAATCCTGCTCTCGGTACTCCATGTTTAGGACCTGTGGACCTTGAGACATGATCTCCTAGTTATCCCTAGATATCGGGGATAACAAGACTTATGACTGCCAACAATAAGCCTTTGAAGGATAGGAGAAAATTGGTGAGCTGAAGAGCTCCTTCAATGAGTTGTAGAAACCCTAATTATGAAATTTATGTGGAACCCTAGAAACCCTCGGGCCAAAATTTCAAAATGCTTAGAATTTCATTTTGAGAGCTTCTGGGGATGCGCTGGAGGAGGTCGTTCTCTTCTATGCCAAAAATAGCCCCATCGTCTAAGTATTACGGGCTAGATCACCAATGAAAGGAGGTGTTGCCGTCCTTATACACACTTGCAAACGTGAGCTAAGTCCTACTCACTTAGTGTGTCCTTGGAGGCACAATGCGTAGGTTCAAAGCCCACGCTGTCACTTTGACTTGAACCTCTTTCGTCTAGGCTTACTCCTAGGGAAGCCAAGGGGGGTAGACCCTAGTTACTAGATGAGGTTAACATTATGTTCTAGGAGTTGGTTTTAATTAGTTTAAGGTTGGGGGAAAATATAGCCTATGATGCAAAGACAACAATGCAAGATGCAATGATTCAATTATGACAAGCAAATCCCTTTCCTAGGACAACTAGGACTAGTGCCTAAGATTGGGAAAAGGGGTCAACTAGATTCAAAGGAGGTTGATTACACAAGATTAACAATTAGATACAAAATGAGTAGATGATACAATTATGAATAAGGTACAATACCTACAACAATGAATGTTCTAAAACCACCACAAGATTATACCCAACAATAGATACAAATAATACAAAGAGATTAACTAACCATGTGTTTGTATGTGCAGGAATTAAAGAGATTCAAAACAAGATGACCATCAACACATCAAGCCAAGCATGCTCACAATAGCACTTACTCTATTTGGATTGCTTATCAATGGCTTTCAAGATACAAATTCACTCAAGACCCAATCAAGAGAGTGCCTCCAAGTGGATGCACAACTTCTTGAGGGATCACACCATAAAATGAACACCAATTAAATGAAAGATACTTCCAAAGAAAAAGTGTTCCAAAACACAACTATGACCACTTAGATGATTAATCCACAAAGCATAAGTTAAACTTGTATGTAAATGTGAATGTGAAAGAGTGCTTGCAAGTGTTAATTAAATGCCAACCATCAAAGATATACCAATAATGAAGATTGACAATGTTGTAGTGGATTAAGGAGTTGATTAAACATTATTAAGTGTGGAGTGACTCCTAGCTAAGTGTCAACCCAAAATTCTCCTCCCCCAATTACCAAGTGGCTGTTGGATGCTCAAGAAGTGAGACAACGAGGCCTACCCTAGCTTCACAGGTCAACCCTAAGATCTAAGTACTCTCGAAAAGGACGTCGTGCACTGTGCGATCGTCCCCAGCCTAACACCTTCCGTTGCCTTCCTCAAACCGTGTTTTAAATGGCGAAGATGGTGAATTATGGTGTCCTATTTAGTCTAGTAAGTTATTAGGCCTATGGACTAAGTGTTTTTAGGTGTGTTTAAGTGACTTTTATCTGCCCAAAAAGAGCCAAAAAGGGCCAAAACTGAAACTTCAAAACAACATAAAAATGTGTTCTAGATCACTAGATTATTGCATGTAAACCACATATAGAACTTGAAGGAAATGTTGAAAATGAAGATTGTTTTTTACACCATTAACATGCCCATGTGTGTTTGCAAATTGAAAGATAAATGCTTAAAGGACAAGATCTTGCAAGTGAAAAAGATTTAGTTGTCTTAAGCCATCACCATTTGCCCATATGTGTTTTGCAATAAGATAAATGCTTGGAAAGTGAAACTTGCAAAATAAGAAACTTAAAGCATGAGAATAAATCTATGCCTCCATGGGCTTAAGCTAATATTTAGTTGTGTGAGATCTACTTCTAGATTATTTTAACCATGAGCATAAGCATATAAAAAATACACAACTAAACTAGCCATACTATATTGGGGGTTGGCTTTGCCAACTTCTCATCCAAGGTGTAGGCAACAAGGAAAATAAGACTTGAAATAAGATACAAGAGATACAAACCACTCACAATGGCACAAGGTGGAGGAAAGCCTTCCTATTTTGTGCCAAAGTGGGTTGAAAATGAAATAGCTAAACTAACACTAAAGCAATCCTAGCCACACAACCTTGTCCTAATGACAAGTGGGGCAAAAGAATGAAAAAATGCAGAAAATTAGATATACACCCTAGCCTTATGATTTTGGGGGGTGGCTTTGCCAATCTCTCACCCAAAGAGTAGGCACTAACAAACTTTACAATAACAGAAAACTTATTACAAGAATACAAGCCTCGAGGGACTCCCGAGGGCTTGCTACAATGCTAGAATGAAAGAGGAAAGGTTGGGTGTTGTTACCCAATCAAATGAGAAGTTTTTGGTGTGTTTTGTGACCGATAATGGGCAGAATAACCCCTTGACCTGGTAAGAACCTGCAAAAACCAGCAAGCTAAGCTATTGCTTGCTGGAAATGCTGCAAAACACACAAGCAAGTTAAGAAAATTCTTGTTTTTCAACATAAATTTCCTACATACAAATTTCAGAAAAAGTATTGATTTTATTTGACCTATCTAAGATTGTTAGCAAACCAAATCTGATATGAAATGAACAGAAAATAAGATAGGAAAGACTATGGAGTTTAGGTGAGCTATGAGGGTAGAGTCTTGCTCGAGGCTATTCCAACAAAACCCTTGAAGCAAACCTGCAACTTGTGAACCAATGTGAGATGAGAGCAAATAGAAGGAAAGATAAATAAGTAATACCAACTAATTTGCACTAACTACCCTACTCAAGCAGATCTACAACTACACTATTGCATGATCTATCCAAACAAACTAATTTGCTTTAGATATTTACTCAAAATCTCAAACAAGAAAACACAAGGAACAAGATCACCTCATGTGCATGGATGTAGCAAGACTAATATTTGTTACTTAAAAATCCTCCAAATCCTTTCTATTAATCAAAGGGAGAGATTGTAGCAACTATTTGCTCCAAACCTCTCAAGAGCAAAGTGGAGTGAGAGCAAGATGGACAAATGAGACAGAGAGATGGGGCAAGAATCCAGTAGCATAACAATAGCTCAAGAGATGGTGAAGAAAAAAGTGAGGGAGGGATTCTATTTATACCTCTAGAGGCAAAATGACCCTTCTTGGATCATTTCCAAGTGTCACACCCAAAAGAGAGAATCTCAAGAGGAGGGGCGCACCACTTAGGGTTTTGACTTGGATAGATGAGTTGGATGTGAAGTGGAGGGGGTGGGACACACTTAGGAGTGACGTGGGAGGTCTAGGAGGGCGTACATGTGGAGAAAGGGGCCCACACACCAATCCATGGAAAGTTACCACGTTTTTGCATGGAGAGGGGGCGCAAATCCCCCTAGGGGCATGAGGGTTTGAGTGAGTGAGTGGGTAAGGGAGTGTAAAAAGGTTGGGCAAGGTTGGTTTAGGTTAGGAAACATCCCTCTCACCATTTTCCATCATTAATTTACCCCATTATCTCATAAATTAGAAAAATGACATTTTTCCTATGTCATGACTTAGCAATTAAAATTGTTGTTTTGACTAACTGAGACTCCTGGTGGACAAACACTTAGTAAAAATTGTCTAACTGAGTTGAAACTTGGTACAAGAGTGTAGGGGGTCTCATTACATCTCTTTTGAGCACAAATACCCCTATAAAAATCCCAACGACTTAGTTTTTACAATATTTGCTCAAAAATAATCAAAATTAATTAAATTACCCAACCTTGGGCAATTTTAATTAATTAAAAAAAACCTATCTAGACTCGACGAAATTCCGCGAAACTTTATGATATGTCATACATGGTCATTTACATCATTCCTAAACACTAGATATCAGAGGATATCTCCATTAGAACGCCTTTCACCACTTTGGAGGAATTATTGCTGGTGGGAGTGAAAAACTCAAGGGAAATTAATAAGGCTGAAAAACCAAATTAATAACCTGAGGATAAAAATCACTTAGCGAAAGGAACTCTCCTAATGAAGAAATCCCAAGGTAACTGACCTAACTATGATCCATGCAGACCTATTACATTATTAACCCACACAGGGGTGCGAAAATTTCGATTACAAAAATATGCGTTGGAGGCAAAAATTGCCCAGTAGAACCAAATAATCTTCGACATGTTTGCATCTGTTAATGCATATCTTCATGGTACATGGAGTTGATCCCCTAGTTGAATAGGCGGTCAACAGGAGGGTCGTACGGATTTTTCTAGAAACCCTAGGAGGGTCTTACGGTTCTGCAGAAGTGAGAGGAAACTTGGTAGATGCTTGTGCAATGGGTTCTTTCAAGACCTAAGCTCTGATACCATGTTGATTTTTCAATAAGATAGGTTAAACATGTAGTTTATTTTCTATTTTCATTTCTCTTAACCATAACAAGAATGTTGCAGCAACCAAGATCACAAGAAGAAACACCATGCACAAGAACACAAGAAGTATCCTGGGAAACCCTTCTCAACAAGGGAAGAAAACCCATCCAAATCCTTTGCTATATTCTTCAAGAGAAATACCTTCACCACCAAGAAAGACCTAACACACAAGAGGGTGCTCAAACCCTAGAAGACTAGCGCCCAAGAGAGGTGTGCACCTTTTCCCAAGTAGATGTACTTGCTGAAATTTCCAAACTCACATGAAGGATATGATTCCACAATGGGGAATCTTCCTTTACTTATATTAGACTTGTCCTATCAACAGAAGTGTCTATTCGCTCAACAGGGCCGACCTCTCTAAGTCACATTATAATAATAATAATAATTATTATTATTATAATTAATATTAACCAGATTAATATCTTTTACATTTATTATTAATCACATTAAGGTGGGACCAATCTGTACCCTTTACATAACAATTAGGGTTACAGGTAGGTATGACTCTTGAACAATATATAACAAAGGATCTGATACACCCACTAGTGCTCATCCACTAGGGGCACATCCATAGGGATGTCATATCTCTGGTTCACTACATTACACAGAAGAACCAGATCTTCACACGTTCACTTGTGCTCGTCCACAGGCATGTCCAATCTACAGATATTTTTTCCCACTGCCTCACACAGGAGAATCATCTGGAGTCTTCTCGTCAACTCTGCTTCTCAGAGGAGGCTAATACATCATCTTCATTTTTGTTCACAAGACGATGCACCCAACACTTTGGGATTTCACATGTTCACCTTGTGCTCAGCCACATGCATGTCTAACTCAACATATCGCCTTTCCTATTGGATAATCATCTAGATTTATTCTCAACTCTTTGAATGGAGGTCATCTCTACGTTCCTAGCTCTGTCTCAGGAAAGAACCACGTACCCTTCTTAGGGGATTTCTCTTAGGTTTGTAAGCTGAGAGAAAGACTCACATAGCTGCAATGATCCACATCTCACAAGTTTGTAAGCTGAAGAATGTCTCACATAGTTGCATTCATCAACATTTCCATGGCTATCAACCTATTTTGCATGGCATTCACTTGATTAACATGCTCTTTCATTTGATTGGCTTGGTGAATCTCCATTTTTTTAATCTGATCAGCATGATTAACTTCCATTTTCTTAATTAATTGACTGAGTTCCCTAATGCCATCACTAGAAGACTCTTGACCCTATACTTTCTTCTCTCTCCTCAATACTTTTGGAAGGAGTTCCTATTGAAAAACCAAGAATATTTGGACTTCTAGCATCTTTCATATTCTTATCTATCCTGACAGCATAGTTTTGTGCATCCTTTAGAATTTGTGGATCCTTATCTCTTAATTGATATCTGAGTTCCCACTCAAAAGCTTCCATGTAATGAATTAAAATAGATGCATCTGGAGGTTTAATAGTTGTACGGAGACTTTTAACCAAGTCATTAAATTTTTTGTTGAATTCATCCATGGTTTCATTCTTTTTTTTTTGACTTGTACTAAGGACAGCTAGCAAATATCAGTTCTCTTTCTGATCACCCCATCTTTCTCTAAAAGCTTTCTGAATTTTAGCTAGGGTGCTAAACTTGTTAGGATCTTGTTCTGAAAACCACTCAGATGCATCTCCCTCTAAAGAATATACAAACAAGGTCATCTTCACATCTTCTTCATCATGACCACGACACCACTTCCCAATACACAAGTCAACACTTAAGATGTGAGTATTGGCACTAACTACATTTTTTCCCTAAAAAGCAGACAGCTTCTCAATAGCCTTGTCAGGAATTGCGTGAGGAGCACCTTGAATAGCTGTGAAGTTCAAAGGCCTTAGTAGATCACCCATAATTAAGTTAGGATTAGTTTTTGTAGTATTAACAATTGTAGGATTATTTTGTTCAAACAAGAATTGGATATCAGAGACTGCTTCTTCTCCAAGACTTTCAAGTAGCCTACGAGGAGCAAGTCGGTTTAATCTCCTCCTATAAACCTTTTCAGGTTCAGGAAAAAAGTAAACCAATCCTTGTTAATTTCTCCTGGTAGTATACTTCAAATAATTTTCAGATGGAGTCGCCACTTGGAGAGTAAGCAAACAATGAAAAACCAACCAAAGTTTAAAAAAAAATTAGGGAGAAATTTATTACTTAGTTTTTAAAGAATAAATTAAATTAAGTCGTTTTGACCAAGGATAAAAGACTTGTCCCCGAAAATGGCACCAAAGATGTTTCCTTTCTTATACACACCTACAAACATGGAAAAGTCTCACCCCCCTTGGCTTCCCTAGGAGTAAGCCTAGACAGAAGAAGTCCAAATTGATGTGATAGTGGGTTTGGACTTAGGCATTGTGCCTCCAAGGACACACCAAGTGGATTGAGACTTTTCCACATTTGTAGGTGTGTATAAGGACGACAACAGTACCAACAATACTCAAGTGTTACTAAACATATGATAGAAAAAGTACTCAACAATAATAGAACTCTAAAGACTGTTTTCCCAGTTACAACATTTACTTAAGATGCAACAATATAAAATATCAAATTTGATATGCAAACCTGGAGTCTTGTTGTTGTTGTTCGATTTGATTTCAAGTTTTCAAATATTTTAGGAGATATCATCATTGTTGCCTCCAACTCTTGAGCTTCCTTTGAGTGCACTAGATGTATGATCCCTTTGGATCTGTTGTGACATCTTGAACAAATGCCCTTTTTCCAAGTGTACATCTCTTGCAAAAAACCTCATGATATAACTTATATTCAAGTGTGTACCTATGAAATTTGTAGCACCATCCAACTTGTCTTATAATCTGAGACAGTACATCATCTCAACGAGAATATGTTAGAAATCTAAATCAGAAGGTTCAATGTCAGGAAAAATGTCAATAAGCCAGAAAACCCTAAAATTTTAACTTTGACGATGTTGTTGTCCTTATACACACTTGCAAACGTGGGCTAAGTCCAACCCACTTAGTGTGTCCTTGGAGGCACAATGCCTAGGTTCAAAGCCCACTGTGACCTCGACTTGAACCTCTTCCGTCTAGGTTTACTCCTAGGGAAGCCAAGGGGGGTAGACCTGAGTTACTATGTGAAATTAAGAGTTAAATTCTAGGAGTTGATTTTAGTTGATTAAGGTTTGGGGGGAATCTAGCCTATATGCAAAAGAAACAATGCAAAGTGCAAGTCTTAATGCAAAATAAGTCCTTTCCCTAAGTCTTCTAAAACTAGTGCCTAAGATTGGGCAAGGGGTCAACTAAGTTTAAGGGAGTTTCATTTTTACAAAGTTTACAACAATAATTACAAAAGAATTCTAAATACAAGATTACACAATTAGACTAGATATAAAAGAATGAAAGGACTAACCATTCACAAAGTTACAACTAAACAAAATGATAAAACAATGAAGATACAACATATACACATTATACAAGGAAAGTAACTAACCAAGTAATGAACTTATGAAAAGACTTGATGTGCAGGTAAAGGAGATATGCTCAAAGGAAATGTAATGTTCCCACTTTGGGACATCATTACATTACAAAGGGTTATGATGACCAGAGCAGTGTTGCAAGAGCATGAGCGAAGCGAGAGCCGGAGCAGGAAGCGGGAGTGAGAGCAGGAAGCGGGAGCGTGGGAGCGCATTTTTCATAAAATGGTCGGGAGCGAAGTGTCTCCAGAGCATTCATATATATATATATATATATATATATATATATATATATATATATATATTAAAAAGAAAACATGTAGAATGCCAAACTAGATGCAAAATTTATGAAACATGTATGTTTGTGATACTTCCAATATATGAAATTCCATCTAAATTCAATATTATCCATCATTCCATGAATCTTACATAGTACATTAATGAATAATCATTCAAGCATCAACCATCTAACTCCTAACAATTACACATACAAAGTAAGAAATTGAAATACATTTTACAAATACAAATACAAACCATATAGATTCTAGCAATTACAAACATACAAACTTTAGAACCATATAATAGGGAAGTACATCATTAACTTATGGAATGAAAAAGGTTATCCACCAATTGTCAACATGAGTCATGGCCAAATAGTTTTGCTTACAAAAATTGGCTATTTACATAAGTACTACAATGATAATTAAACTAAAATCTAGTAAAATGAAAAACAATCTATTTCTCCTACTCCTATCTCCTTCCACCACCACGAAACTTTAGATGTGGTGACTATTTAGATTATTTTAACTATTAAGAGCATAGAATCATCAAAAGAAGATAAGTTTCCTTTAGGCCTAGCGATTTTGGGGATTACTCTCCCAAGGTGCAGGCACATTAGCTTATTAAAAATGAAATAAAACTTGAAAAGAATGAAACCACTCACAATGGCCAAGGTGGAGGCAAGCCTACCATTGTTGGCCAAAGAGGGTTATTGACAAATTAACCAATTATTAAGATGAAGCAAATGAATAAATGAAATACTTGAAAGGAAAACAAACTAGCCTAGCCTAACGATATTGGGGACGTCTCCCCAAGGTGTAGGCAACTATCTATGTTAGTTTGTGATTATAGACAAAAAATCAATGAAATAATGAAAGAAAACTTGGATTTACAAGGAGAAGAGTTGGGAGATAGTT